>JABXWE010006034.1:0-32573 GCA_014611495.1 Limonius californicus | reverse complement strand
TAATAAAACATACAAAACCAAGCACAAGTATTTCATTAATGGTAGCTAGTGCTAAAGCAATCGCGTATAGTTAATACGCAACACATATGAATAATTTTAAATGAAATTTGACCAATAGCATGACTAATAAACATTTGAATAAAGATTTGTGTCTCTTCATATACACCGAATTTAAGAAATATTGCCTGATCTAAACGACATCTCCTTTTATATTTCATGCAATGTTATTTAGCAGATTCAGTTTTAATAGCGTTCTATATTTTGATGTCCTAATTTTTACTATAATAAATTTCGGTCTATTGCTAATGCTGTTGATGTCAAAAAAGTTTCTGACATTTTAATACCGAGTCTTAGGGAAGTCAATCATATACTTTCAAGGGATACATCTAGGTTCAAAATGAACTCAGAAAGTTCTGAACCATTTTTAGTTCAGGTCAATGGATTCTTCATAAATTAAGGTTAACGCCGCAGAAGTTTTGAACTGCTAGAATGCCGTTTTGCCTGCTATGGGTATTTTTAAATTTAGGAAGCTTATTAACAATTATGGCATTTTAAAAACTGTTTTTAGTGACAGTTTGACATCAAATTGTATTACAAGAAAAAATGGAACAATATGCTGTTGTTATATTTTAAATAATATTTATTTATAATTTTATGCCAGTTGGTTTTAATTGTTTCTGTATTGAATGTCACAGGCTTCTGATTTCGTCTTTTTTGTTATTAAATAATTACTTCTGATTATTAGATTATAGAGCTACAAAAATTTAATTCAAGCATTTCAAAAATTTTGCGGCATAAATTGTAACAGTAATTTGTGAAGAAACATGGACCTAAACAAAAAATGGTTCAGGATTTTGTGAATTTATTTTGCACCTAAATTCACACCTTCAAATTATATGACCAACTTCTCTAACCCCTTGTATACGTTAAACACTCTGATGTATAAGACAGATACAAAGAATATATATAATCTAACACATTGTTACAAATATGCTTGATGAAGTTTCTGTTTCAGAAGCTGATCTTCTATATCCAACTTTCAGTAAAAACTTAATTTCATTATTTTAACCCTACGAACGAAGTATTTTAATGTTTCCTTCTGTTTTACAACTACACTATCAAATTATTATCCAAAAACAAACAACATGATACTGCTTTGGGCTATTTTGTGTTATTCCGCTAAGAATGACGGCTTTTGATTATAATCAAAAAAGTCTCAACAGCGTAAATAGTTTCGCAGTAACATCTTATTCCATTGCTGCCAGACCCTCATAATGTCAAAGCGTGTGACGTATGTAATGCTCGCAGTCATGCTTTCTGCTATCCAACGAGACTCATCAAGGAATTTAATGTAGTTTGTATCCTTTTTAAAAGATAAATGTAATTCACCTAAGATAACACGAATTAGAGATTTACTACGGTGACACGTTGCTGCGAGCTTAAATGCGTATTATTGGGAATATGTGGAAAGTTTCTGTTTTATCTACATTCTCTGCTCTGTGTCCAACCTTCATTGTTTGAGCACCGCATGTGAGGTCAGAACTATTAAAATACTACCTTTACTTCCAGTGAGAGAACTTGTCTTCAGATGTGTGCTTCAAAGTTACTTTGGATAGTCAAAGTCCATCAATTCCTACTGAAGATGACTTAGTTGTCAAAATCCTCTTTTATGTTTTCTCAATAGGGTAGTGGTAAGGTGTCTTTCAAAGTATTATATTAAGCAATCATTAATTCGTTAACGTCGTTACTTTATGGTTTATTTATTCATTTTTTGACAATATCAGGTTATGAGGAATTTCGTATTTTAAATATTATAAAATGCGTTCTATTTTATATTACTCGTCAATGTATAACTACAAAATTTTAGTTTCTTGATGGTATCAAAAAGACAACATAATTTTTTATAAAAAATAAATTCTTAGCCTACTGCTTTTATTGAATGTAATAGGTTGAATGTAGAAAAACAGCCTGATTTAATATATTTATACCTTGTTTTATCATTTCATCTTTTTATGTCGGCAATATACGCGCCTTAACCGCTAATACGCAAGAATTTTGTCTAATCTAATCGTTTCCCGGGATCTTTATGGTTAAATCTACTACAAAACATTTTTTCCCTGCAACTCGAATTTACCGCTGATGCTCTCAGAGCACAAGCGAAGCGATGTTATTTGGCCAGAGCGTAAAATCAATTTCAAACCTTTGTTCCCAAAATTATCCAATAAGGTCATATGCTCTTCTGGAATGAATATAATGCGAAAGAAATTCTTCCCCTAAGAAAATTTTAAATATGCGAAACAAAAAATTTGTACTACGTAAAGAAGTTTTAGTATTTAAAATCGTTTATCCAACATTTTATTTGCTTTTTTTAAATGTGGTAAATCCGAATACAGGGTGGTAGACGATTAGGTGGATGTTGATGTTTGATTTCACCATCATTTCTAAATATGGATTTACTTTTAACTAGATATCAGAATAGAAGCAACTATGACAAACATCATGTTAATTTAAAGGAACCTAGTAATTTTTTGTTTATTTTACTATAATATTAAACAGAAAGAGATTGCTAAACTGGATAAGTTCTTCGTCTGACTTGAATTATGACAAATTAAAAACTGTAAAGGCTACTAATGTGACCCAAAGTAATTTAAAATTAGCGTTTTCTATTGTCACGTTAATAGGTGTCACTTTAACATGCCTTTTCAATTGGTAGACAATATATCTAAAATAGGTAAACGTTGTGCAGAGCTGAGCCAAAATTAATCTATGTTTATGATACACGAGAAGTTCGTAGGACATTCTTGTTTATGTTAGAAATGTGATTTCAAAATGACGGAGCACCTGCACACTCCCATAGAATTGTAAGAAACTACCAAGATGACACTTTTCATAAGAGATTAATTGCAAGAGGTGCATTTCGTCCTTGGCCTCCCCGTAGTCCGGACTTGACTCCGTCATATTTCTTCTTGTGGGGTAGTAGTCTACGAAATTCCCGAAGAACCTCAGGAAGATTTATGTGGAAGAATGATTGAATCGTGTAGCTCAATTACCACACACATGGTAACTCATGTTAGAAATTTTCTTCTGCGACGAATTGACTTATGTGAACAGCAAGGTGGACGGCAGTTTGAACATTTATTACAGCGTTAATTAGCGTTTTTCTTTTTGCTTTCATTTAATTTATTTTTCTTGTTGATTTTATTATTATGTCAACACATTTTTATGCTGCCTTGACTTTCTCTGTGTTTGATTTATTTAAATTATAAGAAATAAATCTAGTAAATGTACCTATTGCAAAAATGCAGCTTATTTATTAGTATATAGTTTCATTATAGTTTCTTAGTCTATTCAACGTAACTACTAATAGTGCAATTCAATTTCATCAGAAATACTGAAGTTAGTTTTTAAATTTTCTCATCTATGCTTCAACTCCATGAAAACGATATTGTCTCAGCTTCTTATACGTGGGTATAATTTTTAGCAAAACCCGCGTTTGAAAAACAATTTGCAATTGTTGAAGATGTAACATCATTTGTCCACACTTTTGATAGTCCCTTAGCTGTAAGTTTTCACATAGAATTTATAATTTCTGCTTAGTTTTGTCATTCTAGGATTGTAGTGATACGACTACACTATGCAAGAATGCAAATGCAACTGCAAACTAAATTTGTGTAATTGTATGTAAAAGCTTAAATATAAATTTATATACGTGGATTCATTAATGCTAGGGAGTGTTGAAAAATCATCCATGACAGTGGTAAAGTAACTTTCAAATTCCGAGAAAAGCACAACATATCTGACTCTGAAATATACAATACAACTTAGTTGCTATAACATAAAACATAAATTTAAAAATATGAAATTTGGAGAGATCATCCCCGTTTAATATGCAAGAAACGTAGTTTTATCGAATGTATGCACTCGAATATCTTTTATTTAAAATGAGAAGCCACGGTAAAAGGAGGGCAGCATTTCGAAGCAATATATAAATTTGCCTTGCAGTATTTGATGGAATTTAAATAATACAGCGTATTTTTGAATATTACATCGTAAGCTAGAGACATTACGGCAAAATTTAATTATTAATTCAGTGGACATAGATATAAAATATTCAATAAAACACAACTTTAGTATTTACCTGTCTGTGTCTTAGAATAATAGAATAAGTTCTAACAAAAAAGTGAAGTGAATACCCAAGAGAGTGAAGTTCATCGTTTTGGATAATATTATTGAAATTCTGATCTAAATAAGTACCTAGCTATTATCTAAATCATACATTTGACAGAGTTATAGAATATATGTCATTACAAAAAAGCTCCATCAGTTGTATCCGTAGAAGTCCGTAATGGCGAAAAACTATAAAACTTGTGGCTATTTTTCAGTTGCTTTTACTCTATTTCGTGAGTTCATAACTTATAATAATCGTTTTCGATGATCCTGAAAAATGGGCCCTAGGTTGTCCCACGCTCTGCTTTCAATTTGATTTATAGTATAAATCACATTTTTCTAAAATCATATTGAAAAGTTGTTTTATACGAAAAAGAGCATGCCAGAAGGCATTTTGTTATAGTTTGGTTTAATTTTCTGTAGAACAGCTTGTTTAGCGAGTTTCATGTAAAAATGATGTTTCCAATGAAAATGTTAAAGGAGGTTCCCGAATAAAAGCGAATAGGAAATAAAGCTGAAAATATATGTACTAATTTAACGAAATGTATTTTAATGTTTTCCCTAATTTCCAGTATCCTCTAATCAAGGGGAAATTTAATTCAAGGCATTTCCGCGAATCCTGGTTATAAATAAGGATTAATTTAGTTGTAAAATTATAGAATGGTTTGAACACACTTGATGACAATGTATTGTATGATTAAAAATACCCATACAAACGATTTACAGGTTCTGTCTATATATTTATGATTTCCCGGAATTTATAAAAAAATTTATCATACGATTCGATTTGATATTGTACTACCTACTTCAGTTTTATGAGCATATTTACTTTCGGTTATATGCACCTATAAACTTCCGATTTCAGCAATCTCAGGAGAATACGTTACGGACGTGAAAACCAGAGTTTCCCTTTAGGTTTAGGTCTTACTATTCTTGGAAGTTTACTGACACTAATATAAAATTCCGTGGAAGTAAATTCATTAAGTTAACTGTAGTGAAAAGTTCTACTTGCCTAGAAATGAAAAAGTATTTTACGCATTACCCAACGATTTCTCACAAATATCCTCTGAAATATATAAATATTTATTTTATGTGTTGTTTAAGGTACTTGTGTCACGAAGATTGGTCAAAAGTGGGTCCTGAATACGAAAACATCTACACTGTCGTCATAATGTTCCTGCAGTACATTATTCCGTTTTCGGTGCTTCTTTTCACATATACCAGCATTGCAATAGTAATTTGGTGTCATCGGATACCCGGAGAAGCAGAAAATTCCAGAGATCAGCGAATAGCAAAGTCTAAAAGAAAGGTAAGTAGTTTACTGCTTAGTAGATGTATAAAATCGATTTGCTATATTTACACTTACATTTAATGCGGACTGACTTTTGGCGCTAGTTTTGTAGTGTACTAGCAGAAATTAAAATTGCTATTATCAAAATCTAAGGGTTTCGTCTTATTTTAAAATATTTGAATTGTAACCTCAACTCAGCGTGGAAGTGCTAGTTTCTAGGACAGTATTATGGAAATGATAAATTAACGTATACTTTGAAGTGTATGAATTAATTCGTTAAAATATGCAACACACATTACTTTGTAGATGTTTGTTATTACAACGACGAGAATGTAGATATGCTTCTGGGTGAATGACGTAAAAACGCATCAATGGCTGCGCAGGTGAACCGTTAACGTAAATGCGTATGTATTCTCGCTTTTGTTATACATTATAATTCGCATGACAGTCAGCATTCTTTTAAAAATATTTGTCACAGAAGTAAGCGGTTTATGATTCTTAATATATAAAATCCCAAATTATATGACTAATAGAACAAAGATCAAGAGTAATCTTTGTTACATGTTATGGTATTTGGACTGTTTTGGTTCGTCGATGCATTGTTTTGGGCTGCTTAACTGGAATAATTTCGTTGCATCCGAAATATTTTGTCTTACTGTGAGTTGGGGATCCTTGGTGACGGATCTTATTTGGTCGCAGAAGTAACTACAATTACCCAGCGGTAATTGTAGTTACTTCTGCGACCAAATAAGATTTATGCATTTTTGTTACAATGGAATTTATGATTAATGTAAATGTTTGCTATTTTTGTAATGGATTTGATTTTGTTGGTGTCAGTTACGCATATCATGCACTTTAGTGATGTGAATAAGTGACTATAAACAATTTTGATAATATTGCTTAAACAAAAATAAAATTTGCTTGTCTCAACAAATATTTATTTATTTAATTAAATATTATAGCATAGTCTTGACAAAAGAACCAGATTTTTCTGTACAATTTTAATTATATTTCAATTTTGTATATCATTAAATTTAAAATTGTTTTTTTTTGTTTATATAATTAGCGAAGGTTAGGTTAAATTTAGTGCTTATCCTGATTTGCTGTTGAAATTTGTGATCGTATGTTAGTTATTACGTGGCATTTGAAATTATGTACGTGATAGTTTGTTTGCTTTAATCTACAAAAATTTCTATTTCAGTGTCATTACAAAACAGGATAATATTTTCTGTTTTCTTTACGTTGTGGATAACTAGGGACGATTGCTAATGACGCCCTTAAAAAAACTGAATGTTTTAATTAGTTGAAGATTAACTCTGTTCATGGAAGGATGTGCTGAGTAACAGCCGAATTATTTTAATTGTTGTATAAAAAATAGTGTAGCTGAATAAAAAATCATTTATTATTTTAAATGAAGTATAAACCACGTTTAGAAGCTACATTGGTTAAGTACACAACAACAAAAGTAATATTTTGCAAAAAAGCGTTTATTTGTCATTAAATTGTAAAGGTACATACAGATGGGGTAACACCTTTGGCTTTGAGAACTTCTTGTCTCCTTTTTGGCATGGAATGTACGGGATTCTGCAATTTGTTTCCCTTAAAGTATTGCATCATAATCTGTATATGTGAAATGGGGCGGAATCGTACTGAAAGATTGTGTTGCCTATGTCATCAACTATTTTCAATTCTCTGGATAATTTGCGCGTTTCAATAAGTCCTTGTATTTTTGACTATTTATAATTCCATCAATTGGTACAAGCGATCCAGTGTATGCACAGTAAAAGCAACCCCAGGACATCTTCTTTTGAAGCCGCTTGACTGTATGATCAATATGAGCTGCTGTAAGTTTTTTTTGCTATCACTTTTTATAACATACTATGATTGATGTTGTACCAGAAAGTGTGCTTCATCTGAGAATAACATCTGTCCCCAATCTTGTATTGTCCAGTAGGCTTTCTTTCTAGCTTAAACTAACCTTTTCTTCATCATAGGAATGTTTAGCAATTGCTTCTTTTAAAGTTGAATGTTCCTTCTTTCGTTCTCTATCGGCTGTTCCTCACTGTTGTGATATGAACTACGGCATCAGCGAGTACTACATCTTATTGCAGATAAAACCTGGGATTCCTGGAGTTAATGTTAATGTGTTTATGCTACGAAAGCCTTACCTTTGTAGTCGTCTTCCTTTTCCTTGCAGATTAACCTTTCCGCTTCACTTAATCAGATCCAGTCTCTCTTCTTCGCATTAAAAGTTTATTCATTGCCCGAAGACTGATACCACACCGTTTAGCTTTTCCATTTGTGTCATAGAGGTATGTTCACTTAATGTTACAATTTTTCTTCGTTTTATTGCCTTAAATACATCTTTAGAAACTGGTAACAGCAATTACCACACGCTACAGTTGTCCACAAAAGTATATTGTAATTAAATATAACACACAAATCAAACGCGTGTTTATGTTGGGACAAGCTATTAAACAATGCTTCACCAGATGTCTTACATTTATCACACAAAATTCCCATTAAAAGTATTATATATGTATATATATATATATATATATATATATATATAAAAGCGAGTTTATTCTACAGCTCCGGCCCTCTCTCGCATCCCAAACACCACTGTTTATTGTTTGTCCAATCTTCTTGGTGAAGGTTTCTGTTTATTATGTCCTGTTTCACTTGTTTGTTCCACGTTTATGGGGGGTCTGCCCCTCTTTCTTTTTCCCGGTGGGTTCCAATTTACTATTCTTTTTGGCCATCTTTGGGGGCCATTCTTTGTACATGGCTACACCATGTAAGTCGTTTCTTTTCTATTTCATCAATCGTTGTTTGATTTTTGTCCATTCTTTCCCTTATTTAAAACTCGCCGACGCCTATGAAGCAAATGGTCTAAAGACAAACTACAAAAAGACCAAATACTTAGTAATTTGAGGACAATCAACAGATCTGCATATACAACGACATAGCATATCCAAGTGCGAATAATACAAATATTTGGGGAGTATAATATCGTCAGAAGGTAAGTCAAAAATTAAAACTATAAATAGAATTGGAGAGCCTACGCAAAAACTTAACTCCTCACTATGGTGCAACAATTTATTGAAGCGCACTAAGAGTATTGCCAACTGTAAAAAGTATGAAATTACAACTGTGTTCACACTCATTCTACACACTACTGTAACTACGAGGGGATCTCAAATACGTATCTACTTAGCCATGAAAACAATGGCTAAGCGACCTTATTATTATTAACCTTATATTTTCACAAGTTTTTGACAGTTGTATATTCAATATTGTTTAGATCTGCATACCCGTTTCAAAAATATTGTGTTCAGTTGTATTAAAAATGAATGTTGTAAAACTTGAACACCGAAGTGTAATAAAATTCTTGACAAAAGAAGAGAACGGGTCAAAACTATCTAGGATAGGACGACGGCGGTCTACATAGAAGGTCTTAATAGAAGGTTAAATTTTGGCCTAAACAATTTCGTCAGGGTCGGGAATCCGTTGAAGATGACTGGAGATCGGACAGACCTTTAACTGCGACCGATGAAGATACTCGTATGTGCCAGAACGTTGTGGCTATGCTGCTGGAAGGTCGACGGTTGAAAGTTGCAACTACATATCTCTTCAGATTTAGGAATTTCTGAGGGAAGCGTCATTGCCATTTTACATGATAAATTAGGGTACAGTAAGATATCAGCGCAGTGAATTCCAAGGCTCCTGACTCTGGATTAAAAATTTCACCACCAACAAATTTGCGACAACATTTGTCTACTTTAAAGAAGGTTCTATAATGAATGGTGACTGGTGGCGAAACTTGGGTTCATTACTAGGAGTCTGAAACGAAACAAGAATCCACGCAATGGGTTCTCCACCTCTTAATGGCCATAATTTTCTGGGACATGGAGGAAATATTGTTGATGGTATATATGCCAAGCGGGACTACACTTACTAGAAAAATTCTGCTAATACTCTAAAAAATCTAAGGAACGCCATTTGTGACATACGCCAACATTTTCAACAGAAAAGCATCTTGCTTTTACATGACAATGTACAAGTACATAAGGCTCAAAGGTCGTGTCTGTTTTAGAAGAAAGTGAATTTCAGGAGGTTGATCACCCACCTTACAACCCAGATATGGCACCGTCTGATTTTTATCTGTTAGGAAACTGAAGAAATATTTAAGAGAACGAAGATTTTGCTTAGATATCGAACTGAAACAGGCCGTCGATTACTATTCGCTAATCATCCAAAGGAATCTTTTTATGAAGGTATCAACCTACTTTCAGATAGATGACGTAAGTACGGTGAAAGAGAAGGATGTTACATTTAAAAAGTAAAATTATTAATAGTTTTGTATCTTTGTTTCATGGCTAGGTAGATAAGTGTTTGAGCTCTCCTCGTAAAATTTTGATTGTGGATTCTTTAAGTGTGGGTTTTTCGATGTTCAACTTACATTTACACGTAAACTATTGTGAGAAGGATTAAATTATAAACAAAATAATACATTTCATCAAAGTGATGTCGGGAATTTTCCGTTTTTGTGTCAAAAGTGAGGTTACATATTGTAACCTTGAACAACCTCGTAACAAAAAGTGTGATCGCTGAAGGAATTCCAGTAATTTTTATGTAAATAAGAAGAATTTGTTCATCAGAGATACTAACAGAACCATCTGGCATCGTAATGTGCCGATAGGAGCGTCAAGTTTATGGGTGATTTTATACAAAGTGAATTAAAATAAGTGTGCAAATTCAACATTTTATGTTTGTTAATATTAAACAAGATATTTCTTTTTATGTAATTGGGTTCAGATGGGAAAGCAAATAACCTCGATAATTGTTGTTGAAAGTTATATTATGGTCCCATCCACTTTAGCTAATAATGCAATAGGTTCATTTGGTTACACGTGGAAAGAAATTAAGTGTTAAACAGTTTGACTGAAGCATATTAAAAAACCACGAGCTTAAGAAAATTCCAATTCAATTAAATATTAATATTTGAAGTATATCTCAATTTTGTCATACTAAATAACGCCTAAATTTGGTTATATGAATTATTTATGCTTGATTTTCTTTAATGAAATAATTACTACAGTAATAAAATATTTCATATTTTATGATACCAATTACTTGGAGAGCAACGTGGACCAATAACATAATATTATCACGCCAAACTTGTGTCCAATTTATAATAATATGGATATTTTATTTGTGATATTATTCTGACGTGAAATATGTGTTGCCTATACTCTGAATACTCAGGGGATTGAGAGATAAAACACTCTATATCTTGAGTAACCTTATAGATAATTTTGATGTGTACTAACTAAACCTATGTTTCCAATTACTTCTGTGTATGTACTGTATTTACGTTACTAGCAGAAGAAACGGAATATCGATACAACTATAAATACAAACCATTGATAATTAAAAGCATGAATGAACGTCTGCGTGCTTTTTGAAAAGAATTAAAAATAGGAAAACTTAACGGCTAACGAACACGCCATATAATCACATTAAGGATGGATGAATTGCTTACATGGCATGATTACGTCATCATCGTTGAAATAAAATACATGCTTCACGAATTTAAATAAAGAAAATCAAGTGGAACTGTGCGGCAACTGTGAAAACGGGCGTGTGTCGAATAAAGGCCTGTTGGGTGAATTAGTATACAAAACGAGAGATTTACGTCATTGAATTAATGAAACAGAAATGAAGAGTTGCAAGAAGTGGTCAGAAACCAAAATGCCTATATTTGTAACTAGAAATATGATATTTATTAATTTTGAAGGCAACATCACCATGAAAGCGGCTTTCAAAGTAAAATTTTATAACAGAAATTGCTGGTGAAGTTTTATTTGTTTTGGGTGGTGTTGACATATTTGGTTCTTTGAACTGGGAACTGAATTCCTTTAAGCTACATCGTTTTTCTTTTCCCCAATACTGTACGTGACACTCTCTCACATAAAGAATCGAAAGTTATACTAAAAACGCCACCCATGTCACAGTCACTAGATTAAAACATAGCTTCCTACCGTAGACACTTTTATATTAGGTTTTCTGTAGCTCTTACTGTACATGAATAGTATGTAAGAAATTTCATGGATGTGCGCGAAATACATCATTTCTCTTGTGCTGATAGTTCATATGTGTGTGTTCTAAATATTTGCTACTGAAGCAAAAACTGTAATTGAATTATCTTTACGGATACATCAGTACGTTAAAAAATGTAGGTAATTATATTTTGACGTTCAAGAATTGCGGAACCTTTCTCTCCTTAAGCTAGATCTTCATCCTAGTAATAAAAGTAATACCAGAGCGAGGAAGCAACGGAAATTTGCAAATACTAATTTGTAAGCAAATAGTATATAACGAAGTTTGCATCCCACAGTGGCCAGCATTTGAGCGGCAGAGGGTGGAAAGTCGAAAATAGCTTCAAAGGATTAGCTTGGCTTATAACGTTCTACGTAAATGGGAGGAGAAAGGTTATTTTTTTTACTTTTAACCGTGCGAAATTGCTTTGGATTACAGAAAGAGTAGAACTTGAAACAATAATGGTTGAGACATCTGTAAATATTCTTCTATTGTTATTATACAGCGAAAGATACTTTGAAATTACCTCTGCGAAGATGTATTGGCATTATGATAAATATTTTGAAAATTTGTTCTCATTTGAATTGTTCGAAGAGAATATTAAATAGTTAAATATTACCACTAAATTGACTGATTTTGCAATTAAAGTGTTAAACAATTCTATTACTATAAACAGATACAGTTCACTATAGCAAGTGTTAAACATAAATTCTAGCCAAGTGAATTTTGTAAAACGAAACGCATGCCATGCCTTTTATATGCAACGCACTTTTATTTGTTATCGATAGTATAGTTTGTTGTGTCATTTGATAACTAATTGTCAATGCTGTTTTAGCGTTTCGCTTTACGCGTGTCCAGGTTAACACTCGAGCTAACCAAAATTGTTGCTGTTGTCTTCGGGATTCAACTTGAGATAATCCCTAAATATATTATCTCGAATTGGAACTTTTGACATAGGTATTTTAAATTACACGTCTCAATAACAAAATGTTTAGTTTCTTAAAATACATTAGATTTACAGTACAAAAATAAGGAACAACGGACGACTTACTAAAATAGAGAGAGAAAGGGCTATAATTATTATTATAAAAACTGATTTACATATTATGTATTTGTTTATTTATAGCAAATAATGGTTGTTGTTTAGAACCCTTTTTGGGTGTGCAGATGTATTTGGCTGACAATAGAGAGTATTTTTATTTTATTACTACAAATAAATTTAGAAGTTGCACGGATATTACGTTTAACGTATATGAAGAGCAAATATTTGGTCTCAAAAGGTATATGGTAAATAAAATGTAGAAAAATGTTAAATGCGTTATATATGTTAAACATATGCAATTAGGTATACGGGACCAACGCGTTAAGTTGACGCACTCATATTGCAAATCATCATAAGAATCGATGAGGAAGGGCGTATCCAGAGGGGGGCAAGGGGGAGCCGCTGAAATAATATGAACAACAAATTTCTGAAAATATAACTAATAGGTTGCGTGTTGGTATGTCAACATTTTGAAAGAAACTAATTACGAAATAGAGACCCTCGCGCCATCTGTTAAAACTCATAAGAACTACAACCTGTGCGTATAGCGTATATTATACACGTACAGGTTGTAGTTCTTATGACTTCTCACAGATGGATGTACAGTTAGCCCGTGGCAACACGGAGTTTTTTAGAATAATCTCGTCTGATTTCACGACGCATCAACAAAGAGACTATTCCAGAAGCTATTTACCTCGTACATATATAAGAGCGCGCGCATTTCGGTTAGAGTCAGTGCAGTTAAGTTCCATTCACACAAGGGTCCCGAGTGTGCGCAATTTTTACTTTATTACAAATTATACAAAAATTGATATTAGAAAATGTTGATAAGAATGGTAAGTATTGACGTTTATTTGGGTATCTACGTTTGCATGTGTTACGCCTCGTGCACACCAACTTTTAGTAAAAGTTATGTTTTATTTTTAACAGTGAATTGAAAACGACAGAAAAGTACCAGCACCAGCAGCAGCAGTGATTAGGGCAAGGAAGTACAACGACCCTATGCTTCAGGCACTGTGACTGCAAGGCCTTCTTCTATAGTTCAAACCACGGTGCCAGACAGTGAAAGTAAAACTGACGACAACGGTTGTCATGAAGGTGATATTGTAAATATCGTGATTGATAAGAAAAAACATCTTATGGAAAATGACTGAGTACTTTCGAGGAACTACGATTTTGCGGCTGATGCCAAACACCTCAAGAGGAAATTCATTCATCAGTGGCTGGACACAGATTCATCATGGTTAGCCTACTCAAGGCGACTCAAGGGTGCTTTTTGTAAATATTGTGTGTTGTGTCCGCCGTTAGCCAGCACGATCAGAGATGGTTGGGGTTCTTTCATCATCAGACTGCAAAATCATTCTTGGAGGCCGTTCCAGTGGACATCTTAATCCTACTCCACCAGTCTTCGCAAAAATTAATAGAAATAAACGAAAAAGTACTGTCCTCAGTTTTTTCCTGCGTCATTTTTTCCGGGACATATGATTTACCTCTCAGAGGCAAAAATCTGGATGAAGGCGGACTTATAGACTTATGTCGTTTACGCATCGAAGCAGGTGATTCACACTTAAAGCACCATTTTGAGCATGGACCGCAACACGCGTCATACCGATCACCTATCATATAAAATGATATAATTGATCTATGTGGCACTACAATCAGGGAACAAATCGTCACAAGGATTAAGGAAGCTTGCGCTTACAGCATTCTGGCTGACGAAATCGCAGATGTTTCGGGCAAAGAGCAGCTGTCTATTGGATTGCGTTTCTTCGATGAAAATGCTAACACAATCGAAGAAGAATTTTCAGCCTTTGTAGAGCTTGAAAGGCTCGATGCCAAAAGTATTGCCAAAGCCATTGAATATTTTGTGATAAATTTTAACCTAGACCCTGATAACTGTGTGGAGTTAAGCTTCGACGGATGTTCCACCATGACTGGGAAAGAAGGGGGTGTGCAGGCGAGCCTGAGGCAAAAGTACAATACAGTCTTGTATTTCCATTGCTCCTCGCATAAGCTAAACCTTGTCGTGAACTACTTATACCTTATCTCAGAAATTCGAAACTGCTTTGGAATTATCAAGGAGATAATCATATTTTTTTGTGAGTCCTTTTTACGACGCAGCTTATTGCGAACATTCCTAAATTGTGTGAGACTATAGGTCAGAGGTACACAAGAGCATCTGTGTTTTTAAGGATCACTTCGTCGATATTGTTGAAGCATTAGATTTATTAGCTGAAGAGGGTAATGCAAATATTTCACAAAGCACAGCATAGAGACGGATATGCCATAATGGTCGCCAACCTCAACAGAGACGGCACCTAGGAGGAGGAGGAATGGTGTACTATTGCATACCTCCTCCTATGAACCCCCTTCCCCATGAAAGAAGTTGTTCTCAAAGATAACTGATATGTACATTTTGTTTCTGTGTGCTAAGCGTAATTCCCTAAAAACTGGACTTGCAGGAAACAATTCTTCAGTGTAGAAGTTTCGTCTTGTAGAATTTCGAATTACTGAAACAAACTACCATACAAAATGTAGTACAGGTGCTACTACAAAAAAAAGGTTGAGTTGAAGGGAATTTTGAGTAACGGAAGTTCGACTTAATTGTGTGTGTATTTATTTGTTAGAATAATAACAATACATTAATCTCCTCTAATAAATTATCTTTTGTTTACACATGTTTCATTACATCTAGTGTCTAGGTTATAACTACATAATAACAACTTAGGATCTGGGTTAACGTTTGTATAATTTAGTATCAGGCCACGTAATCAGGTTTCCTAACACCTGCCTTTGATCAGCGTAGACGCACATCAGGAATATCCTGTACTTCAATATTGTTTTGCATTACTTTCAGGAATCATCATACTTTCGAACTGCGATCAATAAATTAAAGAAAGCCCTTGTTTAGATTGGTTTACTCTTAATGAGACGATAATGGCATAATGATTTCTTATTTTTAAATTCTTATCATTTAGTTGTCATGGCGTTAACGGCTTGATTATGTTGCTTTACAAATAATTAATCAAAAATCTATACAAATTGACTTACAAACTTATTAAAAAGCTTCAAAATACGCAAAGAAACAAAAAATTAATTAACTGAGAGTCACTAACAAACATAAATTGCTTGAAGATGTTATCTGATAAATTTGTAAACGGTGCTTCCATAATGTAAAATGGGCGTCGGTGTTAAATGCAGTAACTCATCATTTTGTTTTCTGGGCGCAGCAAAATGCGGAAATTAAAGCACAAAAGGATAGGTACATGGAATAATTAAATTTTTAACAGAAATGTGGCACTGAAGCCTTTAACGTGTGAAAAAGAGAAAAATTTATACGTAAGGGAGATATTTTTAATTATACATTTAACTAAACCGTTTTGTGAGGCGGGAATTGCTTGACTAAACCTTTAGTTCCTGTAACATATGAAGCTAGCTTGCAGTGTCATATAAATTGTGAAGGTTTCCTTTAGTTTTTACACTTCCGGCGGTTATCAGCTACGCTATAGTTTGTTAATTGAAGAATTATACTTGGTTACCCGAAACATTTCATTTGTATTTATTGGCGCACAAAAAGGTTCTCCGAATTAATTCGCATAAAATTTAAATAATTCAGAATAAAATGACGGGTTCAGAGACATTTATTGGGTATTTCAAATCCCCTTGAGAGTTCGAAAAACATTTATTTGCAAATACTCCAAATTCCGTGTACCCCAATAAACGATTTCGTTGGAGCAACACATTTACCGCTTCGGCGGATACATTACGAACTGGAACGTGTTGCAAATGAAGCCATATGTCTACCAACCCCTACGTACTAAATTATGTATACTTTAATTGCTGTATTAAATGCAATTTTTGTTATCCGATAAATACTTTCGAAAACCAATCTGTAGCGCTGAAGTTTATTACCAACTTTCCCGCTAACGCTGAATTCTTGCGTTCCAGGAGAATCCCACAATAAATTTCAGGGAACATCTTTTGTTGAATCTTAGACAGGTCAGCCATATCGCGTCTCGCCCAGTTTATTTTTGCACAAAATGTTTTTTTGGGTTTTAAGAGGGAACGTATAAGTTTCTCCACAAGTTTGCTGTGGTTTTATTACAAAAAGAGCAACGCTGTTAAGCGGTATCACATGCATGAAATGCTGTAATCGTGGTTGCAAAAAGCTAACCAAAATAAACTCTGCTATTTTCTTTATACGTACATGCTACATGCTACCCACACACGTAGTATTGTGTATTTGTGTTTAGACACAATGAAATTGTTAATTTCACTTTGCGAAACACCAAGGAGTTTTAAGAAAGTGTCGGTTTCTAGGTGCGTGACAACCCATATCTCAGGAAGAACCAAACCATCGTAAAGACCCTTTTTCTGGCATACCAAAGTGCAACGAAAATTCATCGGTCGGAATGATTTTCTAGCAAGAGCGGCAACTGATATGAAGTTCACTTGACGCTATCCGGCAATAGCATGACTAAAGCTCTGAATAATACGCACCATAAAACCATAAAATCTGTACACTATAAAACAACTTAATGATACGTTTTATATATAGAAGAAAAGTTTATATATCGTATACGCACTTACATACACATACACATATATATGTATGTATATATATATATATATATATATACATGTATATATACATATGTATACCGTATTTACTCGAATATAAGATGAGGTTTTTTTTCCCAGAAATATTATTAAAAAACAAGAGTTGTGTTACATTCGGACCTTTCGATTGTCAGGCATTTTGGTGCATGATTAGACACAGAATAAGGATTACCTATACAGTAGGTACACTCCATTTTTTAGCAAATTTTACCTGTGCGTGGTGTTTTGCGAGGAATAACTTTTAAAATGTGTCGCATAGGGGCGCTATTACAGACGCGGAATCGTCCACCTGTGCTGGTGCATGGCGAGACGTAAACAATAACCTCTCTAGTCTGCGTCTGTTTAGTTCGTTTTCAGTTGTTGGACGGATACAGTGATGTTAGAGCAATTTTTTGAAGTTTTAACTTTCAATTTATGAATTTATTAACCCATTTAATACGAACAATAACGTTCAACTGCGACGATGCAAAAAAACCAAATTAACCAAAGGAATTTGAAAATGCTATCCTGATAATTTCATATTAATTAAAATACGAGAATTAGAAACACTGAATAACTCTTTGGTTGTTAAAAAGTTTCGCGTAATAGAATGCAATTAAGACGAGGGGACAACAAGAAAATGAATTACAAAATGCACATTCTGTCGGAAAACCTTTCGAAATCCTAAAAGTCTAGAGTAACAGTTCTGTTGGCAGTACTTGCTGATGGGACTAAACTGTCCCCCTATATAATTCTAAACGAAAAACTACGCCAAAAGAACATTTCCCCCCTGGCATGATCGTTAGAGTCTAAGAGAAGGGATGAATGAATGAACGTCTGGTGGTAGAGTGGATGAAAACAGTTTGACGAAAATATTTAGAGCTACATACGTCTAGATCAACGCTTATTTTAGATGCTTTTAAATGGCATGTATCAGAGCAGGCAAAAAAGGAAGTTAGAAGACTAAATATCGATTTAGTCATAATTCCAAGTGGAATGACATAGCAGCTACAAGTTTAGGATGTCGTGGTCAATAAACCTTTTACAACATATTTAAAAAGCAATTCTACAAATGATCATTCAAGTGAAGAAAGTGAACCAGGTGTGATCAGTGATGAATGTGGTGATAAAAATGATGCTACCGGTGTAATATTTGGCAATTAAAGAGAACTACCATTGGGAATTTTTACATATGTTTCTGTATATTGTTATTTGGATTCTTTAACAAATAGTAAAAAGAATGATATTGTTTTTTTTTTCTAGAAATTGTATGTAGTCTTATAATGGAAGTTTCAAAAAATGTATTTTTTATATTTTTAAGGTAAAAAATGGGACTCGTTTTATAGTCGGGGTCGTCTTATATTCGGGATAATACGGCATGTATATATATTTCGTATGAGATTGCCAATACTTAAGACAATAAATATTAATAAAATAATCTATAATTCTATGATCTCAGCCATTTTAAGCATTAGGTGTAAGAATGCTTAGATCCTCTGGATCTCTAAGGTAGGAATGAATTCGGCATTCGGCTACAATGTATGCGATTGTTTGGTTTTCTGCTCTACATTCGTATTCTGCGTTCTCGGATTATCCCCATTTAAATAATAAACTTTTGCATCTGCAATAACCTGTGCGTATTCTGTTTAGTTTATCCAGAGGTGGCGAGGCAAGTTCAAATATGGGAGTTGTTTTAAAGGTGCAGTTTGGCAGTAATTTCTTCAGGGTTAAAATTAGGTGATTCGTCTAACCACGTTTGTTACTTGTTGAAGTTATTGTTGTACGAGTCCAGTGGTGCATGCCTTCATTTTAGTCTACGTCTAGGAGCAGTCCTAGGGTTTTCACCAATAGGGAGTGTGGCATCATTTTCAAATTTTGCTTGTAATTTCTGAAGAGTCAGGTTCCGGGATAAGAGAGTGATTCTTTGTGCGTAGATCTGACAACCCCAGCCACCATTCTCATGGTATAATTGGGTTGTACGTCTATCTTCCGCACGTGCGCGCTGTTTATCCATGGAACAGAACAGTATTCTGTCAGTGAATATAAAAAAGTTTTAACTGTGTCAGCGGAAGCAAATCAAGAGGTTCCTGCGGTTTGTGTATTATATTATTTCTGGTCCGTTCTTTTGCTGCAATGGATTCTAGATGGGTTTTGAAAGTCAATGTTCTATCTAAAGTCACATTCAAGTATTTAGCAGTACGGTTGAATTTTAATACGTTCGCGAACTCTGTTTTACAACGGTTTGGACACAGTCAGCATTTTTTTAAGTAAGAGTGAAGTGTGGCGAGGTCTTGTGATAGTATTTCTTCAGCAATATTAAAACGTTGATGATGTACAACCAGTGCAATATCATCTGCATATATAAACTTTCTTAATTGGATTTGTGGTAAATCGTGGGTGTATAAGTTGAAAACGAACGGTGCAAGGACCGAATCTTGCGGCACGCCATTGTTTAGATGTCGGAGCTTACTGAAGTGATCATTTAGGTGTACACGAAATAATCTGTTACGTAACATATTGTTTATTACATTGTAGATGCTGATGCAGGGTATTATTTTAACAAGTTTATATAGCAGACCCTTCCACCACACAGTGTCGTATGCTGCTGTAAGGTCAATAGAAACGCCTGAAGTTTTGAACTTGTTTTTGAACCCACGTTCGATTAAAGTTGTTAGAGCTAGTATCTGGTCAGCACAAATTCTTTCTGGGTCAAAACCCGCTTGGTGTGGAGGAATATTTTCATTTATAGTTATGGAAATTCTATTATAATTAAGCTTTCAAGGAGTTTATAGGCAACGCTTAGGAGTTGCTATTCTAGCCTTGTAGAACTATGAACGGCGACTATTCATGAATTGTTGTTATTGTATACAGACATAAGTACACATTTTTGTGTAGTATTTGCTAACATGTTCGCCCAACAAGGTTTATTTCTTGAAATAAACGACGGATTCAAATGTGTAGCTCGTTATCCATTGCTTCAGTCGTTTCTGCAATAATTTCACCGGTAACTCTGGCGGCCGTCCACCAATTACCATTTTCACGAAGATTTTGTTACATACATTTTTTAAGTTTCTGTAAACTTCTGGCGTACAAAAGCAATATTTGGAAACTCTTAGCGGAATTCTTCGAGGCAGCTTTCAATAGTATATTTTCAATTTCTATCAACTTTTACCCAATTTTGAACGTTTATTGTTCAAGTCTGAAAACAATTTCGGACCATGAAATAATCAGCTGACACAATCAAGAACTAGTATCGTTATGAAAAGAGCGTTTCTAGTAAAAATACATCAACAACAAGCAGATAAAAAATATAAATTCACCTTAGAAGCAAAACCGAGGTAGTACATCTCAAAACAATTAAAACAGTCAACTCCAAAAGGTTTTATTTTTGAACATCAGTTATGTTTAAGTAAGTATACTTAATCCTTGCGTATTTATTCATGAAGTAAGAATATTACATTATATAATTATTCAATATCTACAGGACTTGTATATTAATGAACATATAATAAAGTTCTAAACGTGCTTACCAGTTTTAAGCTTTATGTATATATAAAACTAAATTCAAATGGATCTTCAATATTGTGATTCTTATGTAATTTTAGAGAAATTTTTAAGAGAAAATCTAAAATATTATCAGTCATACACCGGTCTTTTACATAATTTGACGAGAGCATTGAGAAAATTAATATAATCAGTGCTGATGGATTACATGCAGGAGCAAACCAACAGGTCGTTGGTTTGGTAAACTGTAAAAGCTCGGTGATTTCTAATCGCTTGCTCTTTAAGTCAGGTCGACTTAAAGAGCAAGCGATTAGACATCACCGAGCTTTTATAATTTACCACTGAGGATAAAACCTTCTCTTCTTTTAGCAACAACAACAATATCCTATCCTATAAACATGACTCTTTTAAAATTCAAGGGTAATTTGATTTTTGAAGTTTTACAGAAAAAATTCAGTTTAGAAATATTCATATTTTTCCATACATTTTGGAAAATAGTTACATTATATGTATTATATATGCTTTAAGTCATTCATATGTGCATACATTTATTTCATGATAATTGTGTTTCCGATTCCAACTGACAAGAGAAACAGTTAATACTGTTAAAATCTCTGTGTGCATGTAGTATCTGCTAAAGATGTATTTGAAATGGCATGGCTATTACATTTGTTTGGTCAAGGATTGTACTTATGTTATCAGCATATCAACAAGGCAGTGAGGTATTTTACCAGTATTAGTTAATAAAGATTGTATTAAGAATGCAGTAATTTGTGCCGCAGTTTTATAAATATTCTTCTTTCGTTGAGTTTCGTTAAACAAACAATAATTGCGTATAATTTAACGGATGACAATTTATTTACATAATGTTGAATTTATATAATTGGAATTTTATAGAAAAAGAAAGCCTTGAGCACTAAATAATTTATTTTAGGAATGGAATTTGTAAAACGTATATACCCATGTGGTATGATTATTATGATCTGATAAAGCTTTATAAGTTGGCACAAATAATATACAGATATTTGAAAGTATGGGAGAGCCCATTGTTTCTGTGTCCGTTGTAATTTTTACAAACTTCAGTGTCCAGTTGTTGATGAGGAAATAAATTAAAAATAGTTGTCACTACTTGAAGCCTGTTAATGCTAATAAAAAGTACGGCTACTAGTAAATATTTCCCAGACGCTTTTACAGTTAAATTAAATAAATTATATGTACTAAAACGCAAACACGGCGCAAAGAAACGAAGGTTTTATTACGAATACAATACTTTTATAAAATCGTGCCTTAATATAAGAGTTGTAGTTCATGTAAATGAACTTGGAAGCAAATCTTTAAGGTCATCTTTATATTTTTGATAAGCAGTGAAAACGTAAGCTTAAAATGTAAGACGGTTGATTAAAATTAGGCATTTTCAGGTTTTGGTTATTAAGATTTTCTAACTAAGGTTATATAAACAGAGTTGTTCACATAACATAATGAGCTTACATAATATTTTTATGCAACCCATTTTACAATTCATAGCTACCCTTAATTTTAATTTAAAATTCTGTTTAGCGCTTTTAAGTAAAATGTTTGTAGTTGTTTGTGATTAAATAAATGCCACACTATTTAAATGTAAATTGACCTTAACTGGGGGTACCATATCAATAAAAACTCAACGAGTGCCACAACAGACTGGGTATATTATATTCTCTAATGAAAAATTACTTAACAGAAATGTTCCAATTGTCCACCATTAACCAGTTGGCTTTAACCAGTGCGTGTTTAAACCCTTTGTTCCATAATTTACGAGCTGATACTTTCTATTTCTAAATGTATCCGACGCTTTAAATAGGCTAAACTGTGGGGCCCACTAAATTCACAATTTCACATAATCCCATAGAGAAAATCTAACGGCATTAAAACAGGTAATCGGGCAGGACACTCAAACGGTCCTCGCTGCTCTAACCGTCTATCAGCGAATATATCGTCAAGAAACTGTTGGATGTGTACACCAAAATTGGGAGTAGCTCCATCTTGCTGAAACCAAATGCTTAGGTAGGGCATATTAGGATCTTCTTCGTTTGGAAAAACAATTGCTAGAGATGAAATTAACTCAAAAAGCATAAAATCTTGATATCAAATGGCGGTGTTATTTTTGATACCAGTTCGGATTTTTTTATGGTCAATATCTGTAGTTGTGAAGATTTACTTAGCCATCCAGACAAAAAGTGGTTTCATCAGAAAGAATTATAATTAAAAAGTTGGGATTTTCACCACAGGGTAACATTAATTCTTCACAAAACTGTACTCGTCGGTTAGGATCATCTTTCTCTAACTCGTGTATCTTACATTATAAGGATGATTATTTTCTTTTTCAAACAACTTCGCTACAAATGCATGGCAGGTATTAGTGTTTAAACCAATTTGCCCGTAGAAGTATGAGGATACTCTTTAGCTTCAAGAGCTTCAAGCAACATGTTCAGTTTGATTTCTTCGCTTACTTGAGGGCGTAAATGTAAATAACACTCTCAGTTTGCACAAATCTTGTAACTATTCTACTCATCGTAGATCTTGCAATAGGAATTTCTTGATTGTACATGTAGCTGTATTCGGATTGAGGGAGACCTAAAACGTGTATTTCCAAGCATCTCTATCGTGTCACACATCGCTGTGGTGCGGGATTTTCATCTTATCCAACGGAAGCCCCACTTACAGATTTTTCCCCGCCAGAAGATTCTCACCGACATCACCCAGGATCGCCCCAGAGTCCTTGGGATTTTAAGGCAGCTGCGCTAACTACTAGACCACCCAGGCCGGAATGTTTTTCATTAAATACGCTTTCTCGTGAGTTTTTAATCTATAGCGGTATCCAACTATATTAGAATTTCTATTCGTTCCCGTTCAGTTAAACGTACCATTTCTACTTATTACCTTTTTTATATCATCATTTAACTGGCGAAGAGGTTTATCAAAATAAGGAGCAATTTTGAAAATTAAAGGATGGTGTCACAGCGCAGAAACAAACTCCGATGGAAAAAAATCAGGCGAGGAATTGTTTTCTTAAAAAATATAATTGATGTGTTTCAGGGATTTCCCGAAAAACTGTAAATAACAAAATTATGAATTTTGTGCGAAACTTTATTACCCCGCTCTGTATTTAGTATTTTTACTAGTTTACGGTTGCAGTAGTAGTAGCATTTATACGGGGAATCTCATTATTTAGTAATTTACATAATTTTAAAGTTGACTTCCATTTAAACTTCAAGATGCAGTCTAGTCTTAACACATCTAGATGTACTTAATTGACTACCG
This sequence comes from Limonius californicus, assembly GCA_014611495.1. NCBI lineage: Eukaryota > Metazoa > Arthropoda > Insecta > Coleoptera > Elateridae > Limonius > Limonius californicus. The sequence continues at coordinate 8,571 of JABXWE010006034.1, read as the reverse complement.
CTGGAAATAGAGTCAATATTATTTCACATCATAAAGTACCGCATTTTAATAAGGGAATTTGGATTCGGCAGAAGCAACTTGATCATTATCACAATTTAAAAAAACGCGTATCTCCAATTTAAATTAGGGTTTATTTCCCTAACGAAGCATCTACAGCCCAGTACTCGTTAGAAACTTTTCATGCTAAACCATCCTTAAAATGTGGGTGTTTTTTGTATTGTATTTCGTACTATAAGGAATAATATGTTTCGCGTGCTATGTTATTGCTATTATGTAATTGCAATGTTAAATTAAATTAATATTTTACCTTGAATCTAAATGGTAGTAATTTTAGTATTAAAAGATAATATCAAAGTTTCCTGAAATCAATAACCTACAACCGCGATTTCATTTTAGTTTGATGCGCGGTTTACCCCGCTTTTTGTTACACCAAATAGTCACAAACGTAGAGCAGGATGGGAAAAGCAGAGTAAGCAGTCCCTTTCGGATTATGTAGAAAAATAAACACGGTAATATTTTATGCGTTAAAGCCAACGTCTAATTTGTAACTTGACTAAGTAACCATAATACCGAAAGTGATACTTGAAATTAATTTACAGTTCCACTTTGCACTATTTCAGTTTTACAGAAAAGAAGTATTCAGCAACTGTTTTTCTAGTTTCCCATTTGCATTTTTTAAAACAAAGAGAGAACAGTGACTATAAAACCATTTATTTAACTACTATAGTTTGCTTAGTATGAAAAAATCGTACTATATTATTGGTTGCCTATTTAAAAAGTGTAAACTCATATGTAAAATAATAAATATATGGAATACCTGATTGAATACACGTTATCGTCATATTCTTACTCGTATATTCTTATTTCCATATACATTCGGATAAAGATTTTTCATGCAAATTGCTAAGAGATTTTCTTGTTCCATTTAGCCGGATCAGCAGTCAAAATATTCACGCACGACGGGCACGCTTGTTATTTGAGTCGGGGATCAGGTAAAAAATTCCTTTTACAACTACATACTTCTATTTTTATAACTGAAATATGAAAGTATATAAAATTTAAAACAAAACATTACCTTGAATTTTCCAATACTTTAAACCAGGGGTCGGGAACCTTTTAGTGGGATCGGGCTACTTAAGTATTTATTAAATGGGGGCGGGCAAGTAGGGAACGGCATTTCAATGAAGCTATCTTAACCCTTAAGTCGAGAAATGGTATATTTTTCCGTCCATGAAATCTTGAATCCTCTCCTGTGTGAACAGCATTGGAGTCGGGATGGCGAGTTTCCAGGTACACACCTTCCATTTAGTGCGTTAGATGGCATGGTGAGTACCTGCGGGCTATTGAGGTTGTGGTAGATTTTAGTATAACACGGTATAGATTCGCTATCATATAATCAGTTTTGTCACCAGTGAAACCAATAGATGGAACCAATCGAAATGTGACAGTTGACAATTGGCCCTCGAAGCAAACCCCTGCAAAATTTTCAATTTTTGCTTCTGTTAGTAAATTGATTCCTACTTAATCATACTTTTATGTTATGTTACTTTTGTAATTTCATATAGTTTTGTTTAAATAGGTCATTATTGAAATAAAGAATGATAAAAGTAATCTTTCTTGTTTAATTTAGGGAGAAATGGGGAGGTAATGTGATATAAACATATATTCCCTCCCAGGTAGTGTGGCATTTTTTCGACCTCCCGACTTAGGGATTAAGCTTCCGTCAATAATAATAATAAAAGCACGAAATTTTACAGATGGTGTCATCTAGCTTGCTATCCATTTCTTTGTTGGTCGCTCTGTCTATACCCTTACGGGCCAATCGAGCTCTTCCGACGACCCGTAACCAGATAGATGGAAAAGGCCTTAGCTTAGCTCAGAGGAGTAGGGGAAGTTCGTGAAAATCGCTTATGGAAGAAAATCTTTAGTTGTGTACAGGGCGAGTCAAAATAAGTGGGCGCTACCTTCCAAATCCAGCTGATTGTAGGTCCTCGTGGAAGGCCGAGAAGCGAACGGCTTACGGGAATGGAACTTACCTTTATTGTGCCTCTTCCTATATATTTGGAGCTTGCAAAATTCTTACACAAACAAATACGGAGTACACAAAAATAAAAGAGGAAGTAACTTTTAAAACACATATAATGAAATTATTGGAAACGACAGTACAACGAAAATGACAGGCAAAAGTGATTTTATAATTCTGGATTACAACAGAGTACTTTGAACGTTCAAGAAAGGGGGAACTCGCCGCCATGGCCAACGGTATTTAAAATCTTTTAATAATTCTGGGTGGTGAGTGGCGTCGAGTATACAGGAATCATACAATATAAACGAAATTACCTTTTACAAATATTAGTGCAAATAAGAAACGATTTGCGGCTGAAGGTCGCTTTTTGGTCCAACAAAACAAAGTTTAATTAGGTCAAATTTTGCAAGTCGCGCGTAAGTTCACCACACACAAATACTGGTCTGTTTTTACCTTAACTTCCGGTGGAGGCAGCCACAATTGCGGAGAGTTGACAGGATGTTGTTGAAAATCCACAAGTACACCCCTGGAGACTTGATTGAATGAAGTCAACAAGGGCCCGAAACTTTGATGCGTTCAGCGCACCGATGGTAACCACAATTGCCTTTACTGGGGTTGAATCCAGTGTTTCCTTTTAAATCCGGCAGTAGCCGATGGTCTGTTTAGTACCCCTTCGTAAAACAGCGGGACGGAACACACATAACGGATACCTCTTGAAAAAAAAAACTCTAAGGCCGCCACTTGCAGCACTCCATATATTTACGGCCCTCCCCTGAAGATGTAGTTTTGGGAAGGTCCGGAGCTAGGAGAGGTCTAAGGCTGACTGACGTAAAAACGCAACGGGAATCTCACTCTCCCCCACAACAAAATTGCACCATATTTCGACATGTGATGAAATGTTCCAGAATAAGGGACACCTGAGTTCTCGGAAGTGCTTAAGGTCACGCGCGAGAAAAACAAGAATTGGCGATTTCGACACAAAAGGAACTATCAACATAACTCAAACTTCGAAAGACAAAACGAGACGATAACCCAAAGTAAGACTGCAATTAATATAACGTTATTCATTCTTACGAAGCGGCAAACAAATTAAGAAATTAATTCATACAGAGCGGCAAATTTCAAAAGAACATAACAATACTAATAGGGAATATCTGTAAAAGGTAAATTATATTTATTTTGTTAAGAATACATATAGCCTTGCATTGTTTAGCGGGTACTTTGCCTTCACGCTTGCAACTTAAATTTAGAAATTCATACTAATACAAGGAATGTCAAAAGTTATGGCGCGTAAGTAGTCATTCAAAGTTTAACTTACACTAAGAATACGGGGAATTTTAGTTTTGGAAATCTGTAAAGAATTCTAATGGTTTGGTTGTCATCATTTCCCATTTATATTAAATTTTCCACATTTATTGAAATATAACAATGGAATGCCAAGTCTTTATTTCTCCGATTATGTATGTAACAGTATTTGCTTATTTCAAATAGAGCACGATGTATATTATTGTATTTTTAATATATGCCTAACATCGCAGGTTTACAATTGCATTTTAAGTGTTCTTTGGAAACTTCTATGTATGTATATTGATAAGTGCTTTTAAGCACACCAAATCATGACTTTTTCAAAAAATACCATTAGGTGTTAGATTAGGCAATGTGCTTACTTAAAACCATACGTTACATAAAGTTTATATCAATCAGTTTTCCACATTTCATGGTATTAATGTGGAAATAAAATTGTAGCTGCCTTAATATTTCACGTAAAGAGATTTAAATTTAGACGCCTAACATTTTATAAATTCGGAAAGTATGTTAAACTTTCGTTTCCGGTTTTGGATAGAACACCAGATGAAGTTTATACTTTGCCATGTCACATCTCAGCAAAATGGGTGTAGTAATTTTAGAAACACAGATCGTTACGCACATACCCACAGGCTTACATAGATCGAAATTTTATATAAGCCATTTTTTGGAGGCTTTTGGAAATCGTAAACACCTACTTCCGCCTAAAGCTAAAATATAACTTAGGATTGCAACACCTTTCCTTGTTGGGACTACAGAAAAATAATAAATAATTAAATCAAGATACAATTATTCCTACATATAAGTAGCTTTCGAAATATTATTATTTATCCTTAAAATACAGACTTATCAATCGAACTATTTGCGCTGTGGCAGCTCTCCAAGCGATTTATGAAATGTTTAGACAGACTCGAAGTTTTTTGAAAAATAAACGCAGAACTGTTTTGTTTGGCAAGTGAATATTATAGGCAAATATATGAATACTTCATTTAATTAACATTAGTGGAAAAAGAATCTATAATTGTATACCGCTGTACCGCAATTTACACGCATAAGGCACGCTATGATTTCGGTAAAATTTTGCTACTGAGATCAATATTGGTATGACATTTAAACATAGTAAAGATATAATGAAGCTATGAAGAAATATGGAACGGGAAAGGTTTGGTTGAAGGACCTTGTTATTTTCGCAAAAACGGGTCTGTTTTTGCCCAGAGCGTACCATTATCGGCACTGGTATGATAATAAGGCCATCACGAGCATCTGATGTTCAAAGAACAATTTCCGTAAAACAAATACTAAAACGCGCATGGATAATTATTTTAGTTTAATACGTTGGAAAATTTTCTCTTAATTTCAGTTTACTGTAAAATTTTAAACGTATTTTAACTTCAGTACTTTAGTTGTTCTGTATGTTAGTGTCCCAGGTATTCTGAGATGTTTTGTTCTTAAAAGTGCTTCTTATTTTGTTTTAGTGTAGCTTGACTTTTGTATTAAACAAGACTATTTATTTCGCTATAAGGCGTATCTTAACTTTTCAGAAACACCACTGGCTTGGGGAAGAGTACATGAAGGTGAATGTTATCTATAATGCCATTTTAAAGAAACTAAAGATAATTCCCTTAAATATCATAAATATTCAGTTCCTCTTGGTATTAGTAAAATTTATAATTTTTAACAATTTTTCGACTTATACACATTTCTCAATATTGGCGATTATAGCAAAACATCCTTGATAAAACTTAAAGTGGAAATTTGCCAATATGAATTCGATGAATTAACAATAACTAAAATGTTTGAAACCTTCGACTGAAGCTGCTTCTTGTACGACTCTGGTCATTTTTATTAGGAACAAAATATGTTTCAACACTTTTGCAATAAATTTTAGTACATACTTGTAGGAAATATATTCCTATTGTTATAAATAGTAGCTGTTCTTCTGAAACACCATTTTTCGGAATCTTAAATAACAATTCCTATTGTTTAAACTAAAGTATAAATAATTTTTGAAATATTAAATATAACAATAATGTTTACAAAATTAATGTGATTCAATGGATTTTAAAAATATGTATAATGGATTATAAAATAACATAATTAATGAGCAATTTCTGGAAAAGCAATCTACGTATTTTAATGGTTTTCCGAGCATAATATAGATTTAATTACATGTGTAAAAAATAGTGCCATTATCATTGTAAATATAGCTAGACTTGTCTTGAACTGTCGTGGACTAGGCAGCATAGTTTTCTTCAAAGCCTACTAGAGATATACTGTATATTAAGCCTCAAATATGTTGGTAACAAGACTCCGTACCGCAATCGTGTAGCGTCTCAATGTGGACGGTAAACAAGGACATGTTAGATTTCCGGCGCGCTGCGTTCGACAGTTTGTCAGTGTTTCTGATAAAAATTAAAGAATATTTCCAAAGCGATGTTACCCAATGGGGTTTGGCACTGGTGACATTCTGTCTTGCAACGTTGCGTAGTAGCATGACTTGGTACACGCGGCTACGTTACGGTGTTCCGCTGCAAAACGCAAAGCTTGCGACGTTCCACAGTTTATTAGTTTTTCAACGAAATAAAAAAAAAACATTTAGAAAACATTTTGACGTTTGGAGCGGGTTTAAATCTAATCCAACAAAATTATGGTGTACCATAGCCTCTCGCGTTACCTTGCTAAGCAATTACATTTCAACGACTGCTTAAATTATGAAAAAAATGTATGTAAAACGATATTATATAATTTGTTTTAGATGAATTAAGAAAACTGTTTTTTATATAGAAATTAAGCAAAAACTGCAAGAGCTAGATCAGAATCTATCCAGATCGGCCAAGTAATTCAAATTGTCGATAGGTACGAAAGTAATCCCTGCGACTGTTTTCTTATTCGGAATTTAATATTTTGGTTTCGACGGTAAAGTATTAGTGTAGAAACTTAATTCTACTTTCATAACTGTTAAATAATTGAAGTAAATGTTGTTGCTTAAGTAAAGACATATGTTTTGTGTAGCTCCAATTCTTATCGAAGGTGCAGTTGATTATTCTGTACTTACCCATTAAGGTAAAATTTACTTAGTTGTGGTGGAATCATTTATTAGCGTCGGTGGTTGGCCATAGTGCCGGAAATAGGTCAATATAACATCAACAAGGAACAACAATTTACGTAGATGCGCCGCGCCGTCCAATGTAACCAATAGTGATAGGCTTATATTTACGTTATGCAGTATGCATTCTATGTTCGTCTGAAGACATGCTGCTGTTCATTGCCGCACAAAGGTAAATTCAGACACATATTACCTGTAATAAATGCGAATGCTTGCGAAGAGCAAGTACAATACTGCATCGCAATCTGTATTACTGTCGTACCTATTATTCAGTTTTAGAATAAAATATGTTTTTATATATTCTGTTAGAAATTTGAGACTTAATGCATTTACTTTTTAATTCTTTAGCTAGAGGGAAAAATTATCCTGTAATGTACAGAGTGGTTTCTATAAGGAAGTTGTCTTATGTCTTGATTTTACGAAAACACTTATTTTATAATTTTTAAATTTATTATTTCGTTAAACCCAAGGTATCTCCTCAAGCATATAAAGAAAGTCATACTGTTTGGAAGGATTTTATTCAGCCTTAAACTAATACATCTCTTGCGTGGATGCCCTAAGGCTTCTAAGCCTTTATGAATAAAATTTTTTCTTGCTCCACAAACCATGTTCTAAGAGCTTTGTTAACTTTTTCGTTTAAAGAAAATTAGATTCATGTTATAGATTGAGGTCACGTTACCAAACCTTTTTAATTGTGCTGTTGACAATTCTTGATCAGTTACCAATCTGTCACATTTAAAAGAAGGTTTAGTGTTAATAGCTAATTGAGCAATTAATTCTTGGAGTCATATATATCATTGCTAAAATAATAATGCAATGCTTTCTAGTTTAAGGTTTTAGGTTGAGCTCTAATTCTAAAGTTAAATAATCTAGAATCTGTTAAATTTTATAGACGGTCTGGTTTAGTCCTTTATTAAATGCACTGTATGCAGCCCAATGCTACTGTATAGGAAAGGATCGCCTAACAATTCGAAATGTAATGTGTTTGTGATTGATTAGTTTGTTTGTTGATTTTCCGGGTCCTTTGTCCTATAAAAACAAAAACATCACCCGCTTTGGCCAATTTCTTACTTATTTTGCAAAAGAAATGCTGCTTCGAGTATTGTTTATGCTTGTTCTAAATGATTTACCATAATGGTGTCATTCTTATCACAGAAAACAAAAGCCGCGATCTTTTCTGCAGATATTTGCGTTCGAAACTTCTCTAGACACAGTGAACTGGAATGTTACCATTCAGCGACTGCTGTTTAGTTTTTGGGTCATATAAATGTATTCAGGTTTCATTCATTGTTACGATACGATCCAAACTCGTCCCTATCTCTCTCAAAATGAGTGCAACCAGCTTGAAGCCAGAATTTTTGGTCGCTTTCATTAGGGTTTAAACACTTTGAAATCCATTTTACAGCAACCGAATTCGTAGTAAACAAGGTTATATTAGAAGAACCTGCATATAAAATTTTTAAATTTATTGCTTCGTAGATTGGATTGTATAATGTTGTGGACAGCACTGCCGGTTGTTTTACAAAAGTATTGTTGTATAACCTTTAACGTCATAGTTATCTCTTTCGAACGCTGTACTTTTTTCCTGCGATTAATAACACATCTCCAATGTCTTAATAAATCATTCTATTACTAAAAAATATCTGGTAATAAACTTGATATTCAAATGTTTCGATAGCAGGTGGAGGATTGAAAATAGGGTCCTCACACACGCACAGTAAAGTCACTAACCAATTAGATTGACACTAACCTAATACTACGTTCTATGTATTACACACTTTCGTACTATACGTTGAGATATGTGTATTTTAATAATTCAAGTGGTTAGATAGATAGATAGATAATCGTTTATTTAGTTATAACAGCTATACAACTTCGTAGAACGCTTATTGTTATTCTAAAACAAAGAAAAAACAATATATGTAATATACTTATCACTAATTAACACCACTCTTGTTATACCCTATATAAACAGAAAAAGTAAACTAAAATACAAATAAAATAAAAAGAGATTGAACTATTTGCATGTATACTCACTAATAAGCAATAAAAGTTTCTTATAATCAGTCAATTTGGTTTCTTTTTTAAATTGATCAACAGTTTTACATTCTTTGATACTGGTTGGAAGATGATT
>JABXWE010006033.1:0-47636 GCA_014611495.1 Limonius californicus | reverse complement strand
GTACAGAAATGCAGATCAAATGAAATCTCAAATTTAATCTTTTCCTTATTTAGTTAGTTAAGAAATTTTTTTAGGGATTTAAAAAATCAAATAGAAACAATAACTGACCTATACGATATTTTTCTAGTTTGCAGTTTTAATAGCAGGTATACAATTCTAAACAATCTAATCTAATTAGAATCTAAAGTTTAAAACTATTGGGTATTGTTTAACCACCTTGGTTATTTCTGAATGTGTTTCTTAATAGAGTACTGAATTGTACTAAACAAATATTTTTAGAATTGTCGCTTTCGGCGAGGTTCAAAAATATAATTAAAACAGTAACCAACCTGAAGCATCAAAACAAAAATGTTTAGTTAATAGTCCAATACTAATAATTACAGCAGGTTCTATTAGTTTTTTACTGCTAGTGCTGCCGCGAGATGAAGTCTGACGAGAAATGACACTACTCTCGTCTCGTCTAGAAATTGCAAGACGAGAAATAAAGTTAATCTCGTCTTGTACGGTTAATTTCTCCTCTCATCTCGACTCTAGTGCGAGAGTTTTGTCTAGAAATTCGTATCTACATGATGTATTTAACTAAAATGTAGATCTAAATTCAGGAAAAACAATGAATTCAGCAAAGGATTTAAGATTTAATTTTAATGATGGGTTCATAGCATTTTTGGAGTTCCACCTTAATTGCAGTATAATATGACAACTGCGTATTTAGCATAATAATAGCATAATAATAATATTTTTGTATAGAAGGGTTTATATGAAAGCCTGGCGTTATTGGCAGTTTTTACATTCGTTTTTGTTGATCCATTAGTCACTAATTTTATGTTAATATCTAGGATACTGCAGTGAGGTGTGGCATGAAATTATTAACAACCACGTAATAATTGCTGTGAGTGAATGTGTAAATAAAAGATATGGCGTTGTCCTTTTTCTAAAATATTGATTTAATTACTATTTGGTACTGAAATGTCGTTATTATTATTATTATTAACACTCCGTAAGCTAATACCATAATATCCAAGCGTAATTAATCATATAACAAAATTATCGAAAGCATTATATTGTCGTAGATAGGAAAATAGCATCACCGAACTTTTGTGGTAGGTAACTGGTAAGTAGCTACTGAAAAGAAACGTCCCGAAAATAAAATCATTACACGATAATATTAAATATTCTCGTTTTAATATATGATTTTAGTATCTGTTAAGCACTGCATTAAACAGTCTTCAAATGGCCAACGTTTCACCTAGCTATTCTCGTCTCGTCTTGAAAATGCGAGACGAAAGATAGAGAAACCCTCGTCTGGGGAGGGACGAGAAATTGTTCGTTCTAAACGAGAGCACTATTAAGACTGTGGACTACATTATTAATTACTATATTACTACAATTACTACTAATTACTACATTACTAATCGTTCCGAGATGGAAAAGAAGAAGAGGAAGGCCTACTGTTAAATGGAAAACGTTTATAACCCAGATGATGTTAGAAAGAGAGTTAAGTGAGGGAGATTGGGAAAATAGAACCTTATGGAAAGAATAAACGACGAACTCATAACTGAGAAACCCTCTAAGAATGTGTACAAGACTAAACTTGAATGGAGCAGAAATGTTGTTTTTGGTGATACGAGGGCAGCCTTTTACGTTTTTACAAAAAGCAGGAAAGAATAAATTTTGTTGGAACAAACTGTTTTATTACATTGCAAAGTATTCTCCTTTAAGGTTTATAAACTTTTACATGCGAACACACCAATTCTCGAAACATTATTTCCACTCTGAAGTTAGTAACTCAAAAACGGGCTGCGGAAAATTGCTCGAAATCAATTGCTCGAGAGACAAATCCTCGAATGGAAAGTTCCTCGAAAGCCAAGTTGCTCGAATAACAATTTCTCAAAAATAAGATTGCTCGAAAAAATTAAATTATAAAAATTTATTTATATTTGTTTACACTCTCATTAGAATTCAGAAAAAATTAAACACACAATTAAACGCACTTGAAAATTTATTAAAATTTATTTGCAATTTGTATACAACTAATAAACAATTCATAAAATTACATAAATACACAATAAATAAAAATTTGTTATTTATAAGGACTTCTTATCATAAAATACCATTACGTAGAAAAATCCTCAAACTTATTCTCTAACAATAGATATTTACTTGTACTCGTTAAGGGTTGTTGATATTCTGTATTTCTAGATCAAACACCATTAGTAAGAAAGGTAATTAAAAGATTATTTTCAGATAATGCATAATTACTTGTACTGGTTAAGGGTATCAAGCACCTGTTTAACATAAATATAATAAAATACATAAATTTTTCGAGCAATCTTCTTTCGAAGAAATTGTTATTCGAGCGACTTGGCTTTCGAGGAACTTTCCATTCGAGGCACTGTTTTTCGAGCAATTGAATCGAGCAATTTTCTTTCGAGCAATTGTTTTCGAGCAAATTTTCACCAAATCCTGAAAAATATGGTTTTCAGGCTTCAACAGCTTCTTGAGGTGATGAAAATTGCTGTCCACGCATTTTTTGTTTGACATTCAGGAACACAAAGAAGTTGTTAGGCGATAAATCAGGTAACTATGGGCAATTAGACATTAATTCGATTTCTCCTTCAAATAATCCATTGTTTGACGTGCTGTATGAGAGCTGGCATTGTCGGTTTTTTTCCTGATTTCGTCTATGACTTCTGGCAAACAAATTGTTGTATACCATTCAGCGTTACCTGTTCTTCGATCCTCTAAAGAAATGTGATCATTTTCTTGCAACTGCTTCGTGAACGAACAACTTTTGTGGGATTCGGTTCATGTTGGAACACCTAAGCAGTGGATTGTTGCTTAGTTTCTGGTTCATACGAATATATCCAAATTTCGTCACCTGTTACGATGTTGTATATGGATTTTGCAGTTCCTCAGTCGTTTTTTTTGAGCACTTCCTTACACCAATCCATCGGGAACAAATGTCTTTCACAGCTAAATGTTCATGCAAAATCGAATGTACTGCAGTCTCCGATATACCTAAGAATGCCTCTACCTCATTGTAAGTCACATGCCGATCGTCTTTAATCATGTTGCACACAGCATCGATGTTTTTTGGGATAACAACCGATTTTGGTCGACCCTCACGAAATTCATCACTGACACGCGCACGACCACGACGAAATTCTGCAAACCAATTGTAAACAGTCTTTTGTGATGATGCCTTTATTAAAACCATAAAAAGTCATCCCACGAAAACCTTCACGTGAATATTCCATTTTTTCACACAACTGCATTTTTCAGACGCTCACTGTAAACAAACTACTCTGACAATTACTAAGCTGCCACTGTTTTCACAATAACAAATGTCAAATTTTACGAAAATAGTAATGACACATCTCAATAGCGCCACCTAGAGACCGTTCGTAAAAACTTAAAAGGCTGCCTTCGTACAGGAAAACAAAATTCAAACAATAAGTGAATAAAATGTCAAATGAAAACGTTTGTACTTTGTAAACCGACTGTCTTCTTTGCTGAAGAACTTGAAGACAAACAATGGAAAATATTATTCTTAATAAATTGAAATTTAAAGTAAACGAGTTACTGTTCGTAATCGTCTAATAAAATAGTTTTGCTCTTAAAGCAGACATTCGAAAATTCAGGCGGACAATGTGTTACGTTTAACCTAGTTTGTTGGTACGGTTTTGCAAACTGAATGATTGTTTCTGCTGATGTCAAAAGAATGAAAATAAAACAGTAGCTGACCTGAAGCCCATGTTTAAAATTATTGACTGAAGCGCAGGTAGAAATTTTAAACAATTATTTAAATTTGTCGTGCATCCCTTTATCTATGTTGTTGCTTCTATGTCTATTTCTATAAACTGCTGGATAAAAAATTAAACTGCAAGTACTAAAAAAAGTAAAGAACACGCCAGAAATATTTATTTTCATTTGATCTTTTGATTATATTGCTACCTGATGCTTAATATTTTTTTAACTTGTACTTATTTGTTATTCAAAAATTCAATAATATTCTTCTATTGCTTGGGAAAAACCAATATTTTCCCTTCTCATCTTACACCATTTCAGACAAAACCTTGACAAATCTGGGATTATACATACTTATCAAATATAGTTGTAACGGTTAGTAGGTATTACAAGTTATTGTTGAATGCTAGAATTTTCAGATATATCGTCGTATCTCGTAAATATGCTTTTAAACTCTGGGTTGTTGCTTTATAATTATTACGACCCATCAAATGAGCTGGACTTTTATTATTAATGAAATAAAAACGTTAATAACTACCTTTCCCTTCACGTACACAGATACAGATAAAAGTTCGTACAAAACAAACTGCATAATTCGCTTTAATCAAACTTCAAATTCACTCATAACAACTTTCTTAATTAATTTAAGCAATTTCTGTAACAGGCATCATTAATGCTCGTAACCAAAATGTGTAACCCCGACTGTACTATATGCTCCCCCGTAACTGGCGCCTCCATAACCCAAATCGTCACCTCCATGATGTTTGTAGTGGTGGTAGTGTTGTGGATGATGTGCATGACCAATTCTTCTAACAACCGCGTTAAAACCTGTGTGAGGGCCTGCTACGTACTCTACAATCCGCGTAGTACCATCGGGTTCCTCGAGGCTGTAAGAACCTTTGACCACGTGTCCATCGCGGACCTCGTGCTGATGCTTTTTGTCGCCTGTGTGGGGATCGTGAACTGCATATTCGAACTTATACTGAGCTGGACCCTGAAATGTTATTTGCAAAAATTAATCGACGACCTCCTGTTCTGATTATTATATAATTGGCGAAGGCGTCTGCGATTTTACAGAAAAACTTTGGCGCAATTAAAAATTAATTTTGTGGAAACCGCAAATTTATATAAAATTGGGACCACCAGGGCACTAGCACAGGAAAGGTCTGGTGTCAATCCGAGACGAAATTAATTTGGGTAACCATAAAGAAAATTGTTGTTCTTAGTAAACAGAATGGCATCCTTGACATTTAGAGATTTTCGGAAATATTTAGATAAACCGTATAATTTATTAGGCAAAGTAATAGATTTTTTTGTTAAGAGGAATTCGTAAATATGTTGGGGGACTGATAGTGTAATTGACTTTTAAAGGTTTCTGGTTCTGACTGCTTCGAAGGCAACGGGTTCGAATCCTACTAATTACTAGGCCGAGAGTGTCCTTAGCGTTTCCTAAATTTAATTATCTGGCAAATCGTTTTTATAGTTTGAATTTAGATTTATTCTAATTATTAAGTAAATACATATTCAGGACACCTCTGATGCGTCTGCCTCTTAATTTGCCTTCTAGGATCTTAAGTTAATACATGTTATATTTACTAACATAGTCCTCTTCATGATGATGCCCATGTCCAGTTACTGTTAAAATTGCGTAAGCAAATACTGCAAAGCAAACCTGAAAGAAAGATAGATTGTCCTTAATTAAAATTATACGAAGAAATAATGTGCGAATAGTAATTGCTCTAAAACAAAACGAAACTTTAAAAGGAAAACTGATCTTTCTCTGGTTGTCTGCCTACATCAAAATTTTATTTTTTTCATATATTACTTACCATTAATGGATGCATGGTAGTGATTTGTTTTCAAATTAGAAGTACGGGATTATCTGATACTAGTACAAGCAAAATTACGTTTATATACTGCCTTCATCACATACCATGACGTACAATGTAAACATAACGTGCATTGCAGAAATTAAAGTGGAAAATATAACAAAAACAATCAAATGTGGCTGGAGAAATTGAAATATACCGCGAGCTGCATTTACAAGTTGCGTTATGATTAGGAAAAATGTAATTATTTCTGAAACAGTTCCTTATGCACAAAAACGCGAAGGTATTAGGTTATTGCTTACATGCATGAACAGCTACGTATTACCGATGTCATTGAAATTTTCTTTTTGTACTTAATTGGACTCGGTGCGTATTTACAGTTGCGACAAAATTAGGAAACTCGTTAATTTATCTGTTAATTCTAATTTCAAAATCAATATGTCAGCGAAGGTTAGTAATGATCCTTTAAAAATAGTATTAAGTAGCCGATTACGAAAACGTTGCTGATAAGTTAATTTCTTACTTATTATTTCAAATTTAATTATATCAATGCCAGCAAAGAGAGGCAATACGTAAATAAAATGAAAGTGTGTCTGTTTCTCGAATATATTTTCCCTATTTCCAGAGGTTGTCCTTCTTATTCCAAATGACAAATCTATTGGTAACCGTGAAGGTTGTGCAGTTAACTCGACTGTACCACTTGGGCCAATTTCGATTGCATATTTTATAATTCAATAATCTATAAAAGCACGCGTGTTCATTTCACCATATCAGTTGTTACGTAAAATTCTAATCACGGCGCTGCAATGTTCGCTTTTGTGGTTAGTATTTATGCATTGTAAACGCAGTTCTTGCAAATTATCATTTCTGTGTCGGATTTTCACAGTAATAATTGATGTTATTATTCTAAAGGTGTGCTTCCTGTGGCTAGTTTTCGGCGGAGCAACTCTGGAATATGTTCCACTAGAAGAGTATCAACTGCAGAATCCCTATGAGGTCGAATATGCCCACGGATATGACAACTATGTAAGTTACTGAATTACCCCTGATCTACTAATTTATTTTTAAATTAACATAAAGTTGTATTAGAAATAGGCAAAATAATACTTAGTCCTATAATATTTATTAGTTTAAAAGTAAAAAAACACAAAATTATTATAAATTTCGTTGATAAAATAAAATGTGCTGTACAAACGTTCTGCAGAAAGCTCTACATTCTCAGATTTCGAGCAAGAAAAACAATGTAAGGCAATAACGGCCGCTTTTCATATCGAAAAGACTTTCATAGTTCTAGATTGCATTCGCGCTAATCGCATTCTCCTGTCATTGTTAGGAAAACAATTAAAGGATTCTCAAAAACGATGCTGTTTTGAAAATGAAAATGAATGAAAATTAACAATCACTATTATAATACAATTTTTAAATAATTTTATGTAACAAGTTGTAAATTATTAATTAATACAGTATACGCCGCTTAATGTGATCACATCGGGACGCGGGTTTTTTGATAACAATAACCAATTGATACAAATAAATGATGAAACGATACTTCTGTTGCAATAAAATATCCTTCTACTTTCTCGTTTTCTTCGCAATTCCTTCCACTTCAGCTGACCAGAGTATCATTCCACATGATTTTCTTTGTCAGTGAAATTTGTTTTAGTGATTAAACTGTCATTTTTCTTTGCAGCGTCTTCTATTTTAACAATTTTTTAGATCATAAGCTAAACTGACTGCAAAATGTTTAATTGCGCTGCTGCATTCTGCTGGCTTACTTTCGGCAACTTATCAACATATACGTAATCCATTGCAAAGTGTTAAAATAGAACTGAGTTAGCTGCTGCCAACCAGCCTGCAGGCTGTTAATTTCCGAGATCGGGAGAGAGAGAGAGAGAGAGGTCCGGTACCGCTTGAGCTTAGAAATGCAAACAAAAAACCCATTTGCATGCAAACAACGCGGTTATTGCTTGTGAACGAAAACAATCCTAAAAAAAGGAGGAATTACTAATATAAACCGAAACCATGATAACTATAAACGATGCTTTTCTATGTAGTTGTATACGTCCGGCCCGTTCTTCGCGAAAGTAAGAACAATACCCGAATGATAACATTATCCGTGATTTCATTAAGCGGCATGCACTGTACTATCACATAAGACTTTCGCGTAACCTGAAGATGTACCTAAAGTCAATTTAAGTTAATCAAATTACCATCGCTTTTAACACTAACATTTCTTTAAGATTCAGCAACATCGATACTTATTGAAAAATACGTGATAAATAACAGGTTGAAGGCACACAAAAATACATACCTTAGAATTTAATATAGACAGGACATGTTTTAGGATAAACTGTAAGCACCGCACATAAAACAGTTATTCACTGAATACGCGAATTTTTCCAACATTTCATAAATCATTTCTCCAGAAAATATTTTTGTTGAAATCTGTGATAAACATCCTGCACAAAATGTACTACAAAAAAATTAAATATAGTGCTGAAAACCCTGAAAAGTCAGCATCAAATTCTAGGAAGTACCAATACCGAAGATTTACTTCTGAAATCTGTAACTTCCAACTAAAGCCATTATTTAAGCCATAATTGTTCTTACACTATTAATGAAGGCTGCAAAACCAAAATGTTCGAAGTCAGCTCAATGATTTTTTAGTTTTATAACGTAATTGAAACAGAGACCGTCTAGCATTTGACTTTTTTGGTAGGAACGGAAGTTGTTAAAGTACCCACGTTGATATTAAAGCGTCTGTTAGTAGATTAAGACCGGAAACTTATTTGCTTGGGTATAAAATATTTTCAAATACCATTTGACTACTATATGTCAGCATTTTAACGGTTCCTGTGGCTTTCAATAGAAATACAAAATTTAAGGAGACCAACATAAAGATTATTCTTATTTATTTCTATAAAAATATACACGTTTTCCCAGAGCAATTATATTCTTCACCAAAATGTGAACTTTGTCTAAGAATCTAAAGCATATTATTTTTATTAGTTATTATTAGTATGGTCTAGAAAAATAAATAATTATCACTTTTAGTTAACCAAGGAGCTATTTAAATCACAATAACAATACACTTTAATGACATTTTTTATGGTATATTGGAAAAGGTCTTGTAAATGTAAGTTCCGGTTTTGTTTCAACTGTATTTTATTATTGCTATTTAATTTTTTTATTTATTTGATTTTCACATTAATACTATTTTCGGATATTAGTAATACTAAAGATTTGAGAGACGCATTAATAAGAGAGGCAATAGGAGGGTGCCAAAAAATTAATTTTTACAAACTAGGTATCGTTCGAAGATTGGATTACTATTTAAGTTATAGTTTAAATTTTATAAATATTTTGTTTATGCTATTATTGTTCGACATTTTTAACTTCTTCTTATAAAGGGAATTTTTCTTTTTAGAATACATTGCCTATGTATATTAAAAAAAACGGGTCAATTACGCCTATTGCGTAGGCAACCGACTATATCGACAACTAAAAAACAGAAATAAACGTCACGGTAGTTGTGAATTATTTGAGTATAAAGGTTATATTGATGCAGTGTTTATATTAAATAACTATTTCACCCTGTATTATAGGACGCAAGTGATGACTTATTTGTTAAATACAAAAATCGACAGGGTGATGTTTCTGTAAGGTCCGTGAACATTGTACTTCCTTTGTACAATAAAAATACATCAGCGGCAAAGTGGTGTGATGGTCAGCATAGGTGCCTTCCAAGCAGTTGATCCGGGTTCCATTCCCGACCATCGCAAACTTTTTTAATTATTATTTTTTGTTATAACTATTAATTGTGATTTCTTCAACGTAGCACAAAGTATTTAATTACATTTTTTCGATTAAAACGTGATTACTTTTTGTTCTTATTTTATGTTAATTTATTACGCATCACTCTGATTTAAATTTTCTAACAATTGTTTGTATGGTTCGAATACAAGGAATAGGTCTTTCTGGATATTTTAGTGAAAATAAGTCTCTCGCAGTTCTTAAGCTGTTATCATTTTCATACCACATTAGAAATTCCACATGGTTGTATAAAAACGCAAGAAGACACTAAATAAAGGTTAATTTTATTTTTTAACATTGAATTAATTTGATTGTTTTGGTCACAGCATGGGTTAGTTGTCTGTATAGTTGGTTGCCTACATAATAGCCGTAATTGACGCGTTCTTTTTAAAAGTATGCATAGGTAGTATACTAAAAAGAAAAATTCCCTGTATATTTATGTTTAATGCCAGATCAACATGAGAAGATTTTTTACATGCACGAATAAGATGTAAGATTAATTAATTAATCTACGTTTAAGTCTGGTGTGTATATTTTTATTTTCTAATACCTGAAGTTTTAATCTTTGCTTACGTTATGATAATATAAGTATCGATTAATCATATCGTTACCAGAAACAGCGAATTTATGAGCTGTACAAATCGTGCTAAAATTACTATTTCATAGTAGAACGTAGTATGAGAATAGAGTCTGGACCTTCTGACTATAAGACAATTGTGTTATACGATATGCCACAAAATAATCTTAAAACACTACTATTACAAATACATGTCATCAGTTTTACTTGTGAAAGTATTTTTTATTTGTTGAAAAAAAATAATTGATTTATATCATGTAAGTAGGACTGTTGATCTAAAGAGTATGGCCCAAGAGATACGAGGTGTGTAAATTAAGTAATGAGACTGATTTTTTTCATATTTGTTTATTCGAATAAAATTACAATTCAACATTGTCTCCTTCAAAGTAACTGCTTGGAACTCGGATACTGGGATAGCCTTCAGCTGGCCGGTTACAGCCGTTTGAATGTTTTCCAGTGTCCCAAAATGACGTCCCTTGAGGTGATTTTTCAGTCTCGGGAAGAGGAAAAAGTCACAAGGACTCAAGTCGGGAGAATAAGGAGGCGGAAGAGCCACAGGAGTGTTCTCACTGGCCAAACAATCGTTTATTGAAATTGCTGTGTGACAAGGTGCATTGTCTTGATGCAACAACCAGTTGTTCTTGATGTTTGGTCTTTCAAGAACCTCTCTGTAAAGGTGTTGATTAATCATTTGAGCTTAAGGCACAAACTCTTTGTGAACGATTCCCTGGTTATCAATAAAGCAAATCAGCATGCATTTGATCTTCGACTTGCTCATTCTTGCTTTTTTGGCCTTGGAGAGGTTGCAGTGTGCCATTCCATGCTCTGGCGCTTGGTTTCCAGGTCATACTCAAACACCCAAGACTCGTCACCAGTAATAATACGTTCCAGACAATAGGGATCATTTTCAATTGGTTCCAAAAAATCAAGGCACCTTTCCCTTCTCTTTTCCTTTTGGTCCTGCGAAAAGTTTTTTGAAACCATTTCTGGGCAGATTTTTCTCATCCCCAAGTCATTGGTCAAAATCTGATGAACGGTGGTGTGAGTCAAATTCAAGTCTTTCCCGATCATTCTGACTGTCAACCGACAATCTGAACGCGCAAGATCCCGGACTCTGTCGACATTTTCATCCGTTCTTCAAAATGAAGGCCTTCCGCTGCGAGGTTCTTCTTCAATCGACTCTCTTCCTTCTGAAAATGCTTTAAATCACCAAAAAACCTGGGCCCTTGACAAAACACTGTCTCCGTAGGCCTGCCTAAGTTTTGCAAAAGTTTTCGTTGCACTGTGCCCAAGTCTGAAGCAAAACCTGATAGCACACCGTTGCTCGAAATTGATGTCACTCATTTTCAGAACGCACTAGAGAAAATTGTTTCACGAAAAAACTCGCTATGAACAACCAAATGACTCTGGCGACTTCAAACTCGTACTGAAGGCGTATCACATGTTCACCTGCCGCCCCTTCCACTCCTGCGTCCCCAGTGTTGCCAGATCGAACGCTACGCTACCACTCTCATTATTTAATTTACAAACCTCGTATGCTACTTATTGTATGCACGCAGTCTTATCTTGAAATATCTTATCCTCTTACCGTTTATCTGTAACTGTGGTACATTGTGATTATTTCTGCAAAGAGGAAAAATCCACTATCTAACCGGCACCGCTACCATTTAATTCCAATTTTGGGCATGTTTCGTATATATACACGTTAAAACATCACAAGCATCAGTAGCGTTTGCAGAATAAATTTGATAATTTAATAGAATTAATTGTCTAAGTTTTAAATTAATATAAACAATGTGAAAAATTAATTCATTTAAGTCAAATTACCACACTCAGTAAAAACTTTTTCGTGAAAATTTATAGTTCTTATCGTACCTTAATGCTTGTGGATTTCATGAATTTTTAGTGGTTAAACTACTTCCAGTCTTCAATGATCACGTAGTAAATCACTACACGCCCTGACTAATTAAATTACCTATCTCTATTAATCGTAAGCACTTATACTAGGTGTTTTAACAGTACGTGACGAGCCTAACTTTATTTCTTGTTTCGCAATTTTGAGACGAGACGAGAGTCATAGCCTTTCCCGTCTCGTTCTGGCACCGTGCAGCACTAATTCTTAGTAGTGACATACAATCTGTAAAAAAACTGAAAAACTCCGTATGTGTTAAATCTCCTGCTTTCAAATTACAGCTGGGCACACACAAAGTAGTTTTTTAGTTAAATTTGCTTTATGAAGTAGTTCGTTTACCTTAGACAAAAATGGTTTAAAATACTAATAATTACATAATCAAAACCTTTGACGAAAAGCCAAAAAATGTAAAAGTATTAATCGTAGGTGCATATTTAACTGATAAATAACAAACAAATTGGTTAACGGTTCACTAAAAATTTACACCAAAAGAATTCCATCGTCTTTCAATTAATTCACCCATTTTTCATGTAATTATAAAGTAATAAATTTCTAATTCCCAGAGTATAATAAATATATTTTAAGGAACCTTCGGACTACCACTTCCAATACGCCGTGTCCGATCCACATACCGGAGACCACAAATCACAATGGGAAGTGAAGGAAAAGGGGGTCGTGCGGGGCATGTACAGCCTTCTGGAGCCCGACGGTACCACCCGGGTGGTGGAGTACATCGCGGACGACCACGGGTTTCGCGCTACCGTTAAGAAACTGGGCCACCCCATCGTGCCACATCAACACCACGGAGGAGAGGTCCTTCTGTCCATTCCAGAAGCATACAATAGCGGTTACAATGGCGCATACAGCGGCCAAAGAGAAAATTACGCCACAGCAAGTTATGCAACACCAGTAGATTTAGGCACTCATCATACCACTTCTGTGGAAGTACATGGTTTTACGGGAAATGCCGACGATGATTCTAGTTACACAAATTACGATGATGAAGGTGGTAGAGGAGAGGGAGCAGCCATATATTATCAAAACGATGGCGCCAATCAGCATTATTATGAAGTACAACCGGAAATTATTTCAGTACCGTATAAACTTGCCTATCAATACCAAAATCCTTACGCGTATATTGGCCGAGGTTACGATGGGTATTAGTGGTTTGAACAAAGCGTCTAAGCTAGATTTAGGCTGTTATTTTGATATAATTTTTGATACTGGGTCGATGGAATAAACTCTTCTTGTTAACTTAATTGTACATCTCTGTTCACTGACAGCGGAAGGCGTCGAACTGTATCATTAACACCCTTTTCTAATTACATATTATCCGTACAAACCGTATCCAATTTCATTTCGAATCAAACATCGCTAGAAGCATCTAGATATGTTCGCCTAAACGGTCTTAGTATAACGTTAGTTTTTAATGTTGTGATTATATAACACGAAAATTATTGTTATTTGTTAATGCCTTGTTATTTCCTAATGTCTTTATAACGGGGTAACTTAATAGCATTATAATTATAATAAACGCTTTATTTACATAAATGTTAGCTCTTCATTGAATAAATACATAATAAAAATGTTAATTTGGGATAGAATTCCGAAAACTATATAAACTGAATGAAACCCTTTCCCATTTTTTCTTGTAAAAACAGTGTAATATCCTCAACATGTTATTTATTATCACTGTATTACATAAAATGTACCTGTTTGCTTATTCAGACTTTATTAAGAACTTCCTACAAAATTTTTCCTTACAGTATTAATTTTTATAAATGTTTAAAAACAACACTTACTTCAAACCATGACATACAAAAAAATAAAGGAGAACTAAATTCTCTTTTTTTGTAATGATACTCTAAATTGAATAAATTAGAGAAACATTTCACTTCGAAAACACCATTACTTAAAAAAATCAAATTTTCTGTTTTCATAGGAACAACAAATAGATAGTTAAATAATAATTAGCCAGCCTACAGAACCTCCTTCCTGAATTACCTTAATTTAAAATCTTTTCTCCTAATTCGAAATAAGTACAAATAAGGGTTTACCGAAGAATATTTATGTTGATAATTTATGTTGCGAAAAATTGCCAACTTGAATTAGAAAAAATTAAATTGCATTTCACATCTTAACTTAGTATTAACAAACGGATGTTGCCATCCGTCATGTAATTGTTTGAAACTTTATAAGATTTAGAAATGTTTCATGTTTATATATTATTGAAAAGTCTTTTTTAGCAGTGAATTAGATTTTAGAGAATAAAAATTGTTGTTGTTTGAAGTTAAAGAATTTAGACTGTTATATTTTATTTGCTTGTCTATATAATGGTGCGTTTAGCACATTTTGTAACCTCAAAATTTTCCTTATTTCTAATTGCCTTAATTGATCAATAAATATAATATTTGAAAGTATTAATAAATACAGAATTTCCAAAAATTATATACGATAAGCAAATTAAAAAGTCTAAAACATGACGTTTTATTGCCATGATACTAATTTATAATTCTAACAATAGCGGCAAATCGGCTTCATTATATATTGCTGTGACTACCTTACCACGTTAATACGTTCAGCAACCAAAGAAATAAATGACTGAGATAATTAACCCACTTAATTCCAAGATAAAATAACGTATTAAGATTAATGAAGGTAATTCACATCCAATACCACGACTATATGAGACTCTCAGGGTAAATATGCTGTATCACGGACTTGAAACATACTATGAAACTGTTTAATTTAGACAAAGTAATAAATATTCAATAATTTCCATAAATGAAGTCTGAATTTACAATCCAATACATGGATGCTCCCTAGATTTACAAATTTTAAAATTACAAATTTAAGAAATAATAAACACAACTGAATCTTCTCGATTATAGTCAAAACTTTAGTTTAAAGTATCATCAACCTTGTTCGACGCCACAAAAACTAATCACTAACCTCTTTCTTCAGTAGATCTTTCCAAACTGGCCCAAAACACTCCTACCAGCTATCCAGAGCTTTATCAACCTCCACCTCAGCTTTGACTGGAAGTCTCTCCACTATTGCCTTACTTTCCAAACTTGCAAACTTCTGATTAAACTCCTACCTACTAACACCTACTAACTTCTCCAACTTCTCCTGGATGTAAATTGTAGTTAAACTTTCACAAGAAATTATTCTTGTTTAAGTACCAATTCAAAAATATATCCGCCACTCATTAAAAACTTTATTCTCCAGCTTCTAAAAAACCTTTACAATCTTCTATGTAGAAAAACTCGTTTAACAGCTATTCTATAGCAAGACTTTAATACCATGTCCATAAAAACATCCTTCTTTACTTTTCTCAATTTCTCGTAACTGATTAAATGTTAATTTTAACTTTTTGTACAAGATACATAAGTGCACACCTCTTTCTTTTATCAAATTTTCTCGTAACTAATAAATAATAATTTTCATTTTTTCCTCCTACCAATAAAGATCAACATTTTCAAACACAACCACCTATCTACTAATAAATTACACAATATCTAACAACCATCGGACACCGCATGCAATGGATAGGAATTGCTCATCATTCCTTTCTACTCTAAAGAAAATAAATCAATGATCAAATATATGTTTTTGAATTGATTTAAGCCAAAAAAGAAACAGATTATAGAAAGCTCCAAATCCCATCACACATCATCCCTGGTTTACTATCATCAATATAAGATTTATTAAACAGATATAGAATACTGAAGTACCTTCACACCCCAATGTGATAGCACAGCAATATATATACTGGATGCAGTCAGGTGTGATTAATATTTAACTTATACCTTCTAGACGTACAATAATGATAACTAATAAATCTTATTCTAATTGTTATCATTGATCATAAATACAAATTTCTTACTAAAAACGCAGTTACTATAGAGAGTGTACACAAAATAGCAGACAATATTTGTGGAATATCCTACACACCAGGACAAGAAGCAAATACCAATAGGTATACCCATGACCGGAAATGAACCGTTCCGGATTTAAACACTACTTTCTTTAATAAAATGTACAGTTGTTCACCTACTTATATACCATAATTTAGTAGTGTTCCTTGCTGTTTTTTCTATCGTGAACGGTTATGCTAACGCAGAATTAGCCAATATGTATTTAATGTAGGGACATACACATATTGACTGGTAATGCATTGGCAGCTATACGGCGCCAAAAATAATTATTTCCCAATCGAAGGCAACTAAACAGAAAAGTTTTTGTGTCCACCGACCGTCGTCTTCGAGAGAGAGGAACGTTCGTGGTGGAAATTGTGAACAGAGGTACGCCTAGAGCAACTTTAACACCTCATTTAAAGGAAGATGTTTTGGATCGTATCGCCGAGGATCCTTTTGTAAGCACAAGAGGAGTAAGTAATGCCCCTGGAAATTTTACAATGATTAGTGTAGAATGTCTTGAAAAACCAACTTTTGCATCCTTACCATATTCACCGCGTGCGAGGTCTGGCTCCGGAAGATATGCGGCAAGACTTACTTTTTTCCATTGCTTTGCACTAGAAAATGTTATGGATCCTAATGTTATTGCCTACCTCAGTGCTGAACCAAGTTTTAACAATAACGACAGAATCAACTTCCATAACAATCATCTATGGGAGCAATAGCAGTTCGGTGTCAACGTATGGGCTGGTATTGTTTATAATAAGCTGAAATTTTTTTCTATCAAATTAACGAGAAATCTTTATGAACAATTTTCGCACGGTGATTTTCCAAATTTATTAGAGAATGTTCCACTAGCCACAAGGCAATGCATGTGGTTCATGCACCACGGTGTGCCTCCACATTTTAGCAAGACAGTTTCTTAGCGATGGGATTGGTGAGCGGTGGATAGGTAGAGGTGCTCCAATTTGAATCCGCTGGATTTTTATGTTTCGGATCATTTATAGATCCTAGTTTATTCAACCCCCGATAATGAGATGTTCTGCATCCAGGAATAGCGAACGGCTGTAATAAAATACATAATATTTCGGATACGTTTTAACGTGTTTGACAATCGATGATAAGATGTCCTGTATGTTGTACAAAGGTTCAAAGCGAACGTTTTGAATATTTAATGCATGTTTTAATTGCTAAAATAAACCATTTTTTTCAAATAAAAGTGCGTTTAAATCCGGAACGGCTCTTTTGTGCACGTGAGTAGACTGGTCTTTTTTTCTCGTCCTGGTGTGTATGATATATTCCTCAGATATTGTCCCCTAGCGATATTAGTATTCTACTTAATTTACAATTTTACAATTATTATGGCAAAATAGATTGTTTCTAGAAATCACTGAAACTTGTATCCTTCATTAATGTTTAATATTTTTTTAAAACCAAAAACATGAAAAAATGGTAGATAAAATAGTAGAAAGTTAATTTGCTGCTAGAAATATTAGATCCAGTTTGAAAAATGTAACAATTTTGATTTAAACATCAAGCAAACTTTTGTACGTTAATAATAAATATATTTTAAAAATAATAATAGTCACAATTTCAACAAAATGTTATTTTCAAAACCAATTATTAATACTGTAAACATTTGTAATTAGGGAAACAGCACACTGCATCTTGATTTGGAACTTGGCTCGGGTCTTCTATTCCAAAACGTTCCAATAGTGGGGAATTTATGAGCTCAATTTGCTCATTCATTAAAAGTGTGTTTGTGAATTTGAAAGGCGTCGAGTATATCCAATTTACGTTTATCCCCACAGAAGTGTAAAAATGTTATTATATTATTTGTTTTCAGTGCATGGTTGTGTTCTAATAAATGTTTAGGTAGTTCGATTTTTCTAGGTGTTTATAGCTGTATGAGCGTATGTGTTCTTTGTACCTGGTATCAAAATTTCTAATTGTTTGACCCATGTATACATAATTACAATGTGAACAGTTTAATTTGTAATTACCCGATTTTAACAAATCGTTAGTTCTATCTTTTGCGTTCATGAGGTGTTGAAAGGTTTGTTGTTGTTTTATAAATTATTTATATGGACTTGATTTGATTATAATTTTAGCAATTTTCCCCAATATATTACCAAAATAAGGAATTGAATAATATGTAACATTGTCGGAGTGGTTTTTTCGCAAAGCAAATAAAACCTGTTGAATTTGTGACTAATATTATTTTAAAATATTAATATGAATTTCAAAGAAGTAAGGCAAGAAACAATTAACAAATAAAAAATATAATTAACAAAAATTTTAGAAATTGCACAACACTAACGATAAGCGAATTATAATAAGACAAATAAAAATAATTCTGCATACAGATGTTTGTGGACCACGTGAATCGTATAGATGTTCCTTTAATAAGTAGACAACGCATCGGGTCTACCTGGTGTCTCTAATGCGGAACCACAAAAAGATAATCAGCAATAAAATTCGTATAATTCATCAGTCACCCACAAAGTTTGACAGAAGGGCGCGGTCTTGCATGCAGAACCATAAACTGTGGCCACCCATGGCGCCCGCTACCCTTAACAATTAACCCCTTCGTCTGTATGAAAATTGCGAAAGGTCCTTTCATAACCTACAGCAACAGCCGAATTAAGCTTTTCCGGATTTATAATTCATCAAAATAACTCAAAAACGTACAATAGCGAAGATATTAAGTCTTCATTATAGTAACGGGACGCCCAAGGTAACTTGTTTATAATTCGAACTATAATTAATTTTACGTGTGACAGAAGCTTGAGATAAAAAAGTGACCTTGGCATCTCAACTTAGTTCACGCTGATTTCCAGAATATGGGAAATAATGATACCCTTTCGCATTAAGATTCCCAATAAAAAAGCTCCCGGAGTTATTCCTTATAGCACCACCAAATTGTTAATTAGGCTAGACGAGCAATGGTTGCATTTTCGGAAATCCTCGGTTTTAGAATACTTTAAAGTTCCAGTTGATACAGGCCTACATAAAAATTGATTTTTAATTGTAATTTCAAATGTGGACCACTTTACGTTAACAAATAAGGGGTTGATAAACCAGACAATAGTTCTAATTTCACGTAAATCTTGGTTTCAAATTACTTAAATTAGAACACGACTGTGTTATTATAACCGTACAAACATTACAAAAAATATCAATTACTAGGAACCACAAACGAAATTCTTCAAAGAATCTCGGAGTGACACTGATGAGGTACCAGAAAGGACACGCATTATGAAATTTATTAATTTAATTTTACCC
This sequence comes from Limonius californicus, assembly GCA_014611495.1. Lineage (NCBI taxonomy): Eukaryota > Metazoa > Arthropoda > Insecta > Coleoptera > Elateridae > Limonius > Limonius californicus. The sequence goes on along the minus strand of JABXWE010006033.1, from coordinate 28,553 downwards.
TTATTAAAGGCAAGGGTCGCTGCCTTCACAGGAAATGGTTTTGGAAGGACATTTTTAAATACTTTTTATCGGAGATGTTGATTATTTTTTTATCGAATGTGAACAGCGGATTCAATGGAAGTATTCGCATCCACTGCGAATTCTAAAGGCAATTAAGAGAGGCAAAGTAAATAATCGGGTATACCTTAAACAAGGTTCGAGTGCAAACAGCCTGGGGGGTGCATTTCGTCTAAATCGTTAACGAGTCGAAATGCCGCTTGTTTAAGCACACTCCAATTGTTGTCCGGCACCGGAACCCTTCATAATAACCAAAATTACAAACACAGTTGAAATTATGTTCAAGTTTATAATATTATTAAGGGAAGCAAGTGGGGTTACTTAGGTTAATTAGACATATGACACAAAAATTATAAGCAGACTCTAAACTATAATATTGATTTAATTAATTGGTAGTAAGTTCACAGCGCTTCTGAAATTAGTAGTTCTACATTTACCTTTAAATGCTATACGTTGTTCCTGAACAGCAAATTTTGTAAAGCAAAAAAAACCGAAACAAGAAAATAATTTCTTTGAAAATACCGCACGCGTTAGGGTCTATTTATTATTTTCAACAAAACTAATTTTTGTTTTTCTCTCCAAGTACTGCTGTCTAAAATACTATACAAAACACACGATCTAACCCCGAAGCAGCAACCGCATAATATTTAAGTAAATTTTGAAGGAATTTTAAGTATCTAAAGAGGACATTTTCTGGTTGTAGCTGTAACATTTTTGGTTACAATTAGACTACTGGTGAACGTGTTACGCCGTAAGCACTCCCATCTTAAGTATATTTTCTTTGAATTGCACCATTATCATCAATTTTCGAGTTCAACAAAGCACAAGAACTTAAAGAGTAAATAATACAGAGCACCATTATTACGTATTTTTCTCCACAATAGCCAAAAATGTAATTTAAAAATTCTATTTAAAGCAGATCAGTAATCTAGTCTAAAGGATTTATATTAAGTTCACTATTCGTGGGCTAGAGGTCAGCGCGTTAGACTTCTACGCTTCTGGGGTTCAATTCTCAGCACCTGGACATCGGATTTTTAACGGCCGTTCTTCCTCGCAAGGCAATTGCAGTAAGTAAATCTTCTCTGGAGTAGAAGTGTTTACGCTTCACGTGCTTCGAAACCCACGTTAAGCTGTAGGATCTCTATGTCTGTAGGACTTTATAGCGCACAACGTAGGCATAGAAGAGAAGATCGTTATGTCTCCTAAAAGATAAAGCAGCGGAAGAAGAAGATAGTAGGTTTGAAACAAGTATATGCTTTAAACATACTTAGGACCAATAATCCTCCCCTAAAATAAGAAGAATATTCATATTTCAGTTACCAATTAAAGCACAATTTACTCATTAACATGTAGAATATAATTTACACAGTGTGTCTCAAGAAATGTCGCCCGGGTTTATAACTTGTTTATTATGTAATGTACTAGGAAAAACTTAAAACAATAGTTAAACAGTACATGAAACGCCACCCCAACATTTAATAGAACCAGAAATGGAACTAATTAATGACATGACACCAGTTTGTTAAATTTTTCATGTACAGGTAAATTTCGCTTTTCAAAAATAAGAAATTACCCCTAGGATAAAGAATACATGAAGCAGCTCTCTTAACATTATCCATTGCATGGTAAAGCGAAGCTTAGCAAATATTCAACAGTACTCTCTCAGAAAAACAGATTTAAAAATGTTCTGAAGTTTTTCCATTGATGACATTGAGGATGGCAATAATAATAATAATAATTTCTATAATTATTCACAACATTTTTTATAGGTCTTCTTGGTTATATCTTATTAACAATTCTTACTTGGTAAACCAGACAAAAGAAAACAAGAAAACAAAAGAACAAATCGTTTACCTTTTTTTCGGTTTGTAGCAAACCATTTAATGCACACCAAATTTAAAAATAAGAAGAGTTGATGCAAAAGTCGTTTTAAAACGAATACGAATTATTTGGTATTTTTGAAAAGAAAGTCATTTTTTCTATAAGACCAAGAAAACGTTTACATATATAAAACAAAAATTAATGCTGATTCCGGTTGTATCGGAAACGTCGACTATTGTTCGGTTGGCATTTTATGTATCGTCTAACATTTGTTATAAGTTTTTTCTTGTGTTTTGCATAATAACATTGTTGTTACGCTTCCTGGGACATATTTTATAGTACAGCCGAACAATTAGCTTCATTGCGACTACAATTGTATGGACCCAAAAAAGTCCTTTGGGATCTTTTTCATAAACTTGAAAGTTAACAATATTATAAGTATAAAAGTGTTGTTAAGTATGTAGAATAGTCCGAGAACCACCACCTTAGCAACACCTTTGGATGAGTCGGAGAAGGTTGGAAGGTTGCGCATTTTTTCGGGGTTTCTCGGATGTCGGGGTATAGAGCACATGTACGTTGGAAGGTAATACCCAGGTTTCGGGCTTGGTTGGATAGAGGAATTGGTTGGTTATGAATAGGAATCTTGATATCGGAGAATCTAATCTGGGGGGTTTGATGAAGTTTAAATGGCAAAATATGATGGCTAGTGATTTGTCGGCGTTGAACGTTATTATCCACCGGCTTGTCCACGGGCGGATGCTGCTGAAGGCTATTTGGATTTCATGGGATGCAGAAAGAGATGTTTTTGGGTGGTCTAGAGGGCGGTGTCATTCGTGAAAAGTCTTGTTTTGGCTCGGATCGAATTTGTAACAGAGTAATCGTGAGAGTAAACAAAGTATAATAAGGGAGAGAGTACGGAACCAGGTGGGAGTGTGAATAGCGAATTTGGACCTGCAGGAACGGTTGAAAAAAAATAGTCTATTAATTTGATAAAGTAGGGGTTTAAGATGAGTGAAATCAGTTTTTGTATAACACCATCATGCCAAACCCTATCAAACGCACGCTCAATCTTAAGGAAGACAGCAAGCATACATCCATTCCATTCTGGTTGGCACTTCTGGTGAAGTCTGAATGAAACTCGAAGATGGGATTTACTGTGGACCGGTGGGCGAAATCCAAATTGTACTTGGGGGAGTAGGTTGTTGGTTTCTAGAAATTGACAAAAATTTGTAGCAGAGATATGGGACGCTATGATCGGGGATTGTGAGGGTATTTGCTTAGAAAGGACTTTAGCTGGTCCAAACCTACAGCTTTGAAATTTTTAAGAGATTTAGTATTGTGCAATTTGATCTCTGATGAGTTCAATTAGAAATTCATCGTCGGCGGGGAGATTTAGATGAAATTGGGCAACGGTGTTTGTGACTTGGTTTCGAAATTCGCCTTTGAATGTTGAGTGATTTGACACTTGGTGGATGTTTTGGATGGTTTAGGCGAAACAATTTGTCTTATATTGAGGGTTGTTGAAAATAATGGTGTTTGCGATTTTTGGCCGATGAGAAATTTTAATTTTGTCCAACAGTTTTTGCCTTTTGGATAATCTAGAAATTATCTAGACATCCCAGCAAATTTAGGCGTTTAATCTATTGCGAACTTCTGTGTTTGGGGATGCGGTTTGTGGGGATGTGCAGTGTTTTCGTTTGACCTATGGCAGAAATATATTGTGATATCTGGATGTCAATGTTTTCAGAAAGTAATCAAAATTAGGCGAATTCTTGGAAACTGGTCCAATTTACATTTCGGTAATCGGAAATCGTGATACCGTTTGGCGCGGTTGACGGCCTAAAAAGCACAAGTTTGAAATAACCAGGAGGTGATCGGAAGCAATGATAGTGCCAGTAGAAGAGTCAGGGTTGGTATAAATAGTTAGTTGATCTGTGATGAGGATGTGGCCAACTATGGAGCAGCCGTTGTGAGTGATGCAGGCGGGGAGCACATTTCTGAGACGGGAATTATTGATGGTGTTTGAGGGTATCTATCATGGTACAGTCAAATTTATTTTTTCGACAATTCTTAGAATTTAGAAAACTTGCATAAGACAATATTTACACAGAAAGTCTCCCCACAAAACAATTTCTCTGGTGGCACTCCTGCATCAGAAAAATTGTTATTATGGGTGTAACTTTTGGCTGTTGTCTAAGGACGCCCTGTAGCAGATAGTAGGGTGACAAGAAAAAAGTGTTTGGAATCAGATACCTAGTCATCAATATCTTTTTAAAGAAGGAGCTCAGACTAACTAGTAATAATTACCGTAAAACGGGGTTACTTCGACAGGTTTTAGCTATAATTCGTGCTGTGTGAAAAAAACCATTCATCTTAAAAACTTGGCCTATGTGCCATCGTAACAATTGAACCTTTGGCTCTTTATAGCCAAAAATTTTTTTCCCCCACCACCCCCTTCTACTTTTTTTTGTGGGTTTTTTAAGTGTCGAAGTTACCCCGTGTAGTGGGATAACTTCGACAATACACTTAATTCTACAGAATGTCGAAGATGTGTTTTTTGAGGGCAACTTCGACACCAAAATAGTAAACCATCATTAATTAGAAGCATTGGGAAATGGTTTAAAGAGCTACAATTAGGCAAATAAAACACAGAAAAACGAAAATACAGTTTATTCTTCTCAAAAACTTTGGTATGAAGCTGTTGGATATAAAAATGAAAAACTAAAATAAAATTCTTCTAACTAAACGAAAACTCCTTAAATAAAGTAACAACAGCAATATATAAAACTATATAGAACATGAAAACAACGGATTTAGTCTTCGTCGAAACAAATGGGACACTCGTATCTCGCTTGTTTGGATCCCTTGTTGCAGCATCCACAAACCCACTTTCCACAGTTCACACACTTGATCCAAGACTTTTTATTTGTGTACTCGGAGTATGGAACCAAACAAATGCAACAACAATTGCATGAAGGACATTCATATTGCGGGTCCTTGGAGCCATCATTGCAAATACCGCACACCCACTTTAAACACGAAACGCAACAAATCCACTCATTGCTGTCAGTGTAGGTTGCGTAAGAACATTTGCATATAGAGCAGGAAGAATCGGAGTCAGTGTCGACAATGTCTGTCTTGTTTCGGCGAGCTCTGGACGGTCCAGGTTTATCAGGATCAACGGTCTTTGATTTTTTTGGTTTGATGGGGAGTCTTGTCTTTGGTTTCTTCGTAGTTGGAGTTGCATCAACAAAAATTTCTGGTAAATCCATTAGTTCTGGTAAATCCATTGGTGAGTCTGAACGGGTTGGAGTGATTGTTTCAACTGGTCTTTGCATCTGCTGGCCTGGTCTTGCGGACACTTTTTTTCCCCTTTTGAGAGAATTTGTCGGTTCCTTGGAATATCCTCTAGCCTCCTGTAGAAATTCTAACAAACTGGAATCTAGCACTCTCTCGGAATCCGGCTTTGCGCCAGGAATTTTCGCCAAAACTCTTTCTGGATTAAAGGGGCTCAGCCCTGTTGCTCTAAAGCCAGATTGAAGATTTGTGGCAGAAGTGTTTTCAATATGGGACCACAATCGATTTAGCAGCCTTGGGAAATGTTCTTTCGGGATGCTTCCTTTTCGACGACATTCCTTTCTCCATGAATCCAGAATTTCGCGCCATTTTCGCTTCATGGGAGCAAAAAAACTGACGTCCAGAGGTTGCATCAAATGCGTTGAATTTGCTGGTAGAGGCGTCATATAAATATTATTTTCTTCAGCTGCTTCGACAACGCGAGGGGAAAAGTGTGACGCAAGATTATCTCCAATCACAACTTTTGTTTGTTCAGGGGTGCTCTTAGCATTAATGTGAGGAATCAAAACATCAAAAAACCATTGTTCGAATGTGTTCATATCGAACCATCCACTTGGCGTCACCTGATAAATTGTGCCTGCAGGACCTCCCTTACTCCAATTTTCGTACAGGTGTTGTGCCTTATACACGACCATGGGAGGAAGCAAGTCCCCATTAGCTGATCCGCAAACCATGATGCTGATCGATGTCCTCGAGTGCTCTTGAACTCGTTCGACTCTCTTGGTTCCTCTGGGCACCAACACTTTCTTCGAACCAGGGTCATCAGTGATATTCGTCTCATCATAATTGTAAACATTTTCTGGTGACGCATATTCTAAGATGTCTCTTATGTTCTCAAAAAATTCTTGAAGTTGCTCCTTACCTACGGCAGCTCGTTGACGTTTGATATTGGAAGCCAGTCGAGTTGTCAGTTTGTTCCTCTGAGTGAATTTTTTTATAAAATCCAGACCTGGCTTGTTGTTCTTCCATTCCGGAACATTCTTACCTTGCTTCGTCACAAATTTTGTTACAACCTGACGAATATCCTCGTGAGTCATGGGAAAGCCCCAGTCGTTTACGACACCAAGAGTTTTTGCCAACAGCTGTTCTTCTTCGCGAGTCAACACGCATGGACGACCCGGTGCTGCAGGATGAGTTTCCTGAAGTTTATCAATTAACGTTGTTCTCGGCACCTTGAACTTCTGGCTAGCTTGTAGTTTGGACATGCCCTTTTTCACAGCATCAATAGCCTTATCCATGTTCTCCTTTCTGTAGTTGAGGTAAGGTCTACCTCCCACCTTTTTGACGTAAGTGCGCGGCATCTTCAATAAAACTTACCGGATCTGAAACAAAGAGAAAAACTAAAAAACCTAAAAAATAAAAAAAAACTAAAAAAAATAAAAAATAAAATAAATAAACAAATAAAACAAAGCAATTATAATAAAAAAATATATTAAATAGGACAAAAACAATAACAGAACATTGGATAACCTGAAAAACACCAAGAAACCCGAAAAAAAAATCATTATATTATACGTGTCGAAGTTACCCCCGCTGTCGAAGTAACCCCGTTTTACGGTACTACTTAGATGAATAATCACTATTTAATTTACTTTATATATGGAAAATAAAATAATATTTTTAAAACACAGTGGAAGTTATACAAGTTACCACCTATATAATCTTAATCTTTCATTTAGAATTTAAGCCTGTTTTTCTTCACACGATTTAAGGGGATTCTTCTGAAATTTTCCAGCTGTCGGTCCATCTTTTCGGTGCCCTTCCAGGTTGTCTTCTGCCCAGTAGTTTTAGATCACTTGCTATTTTTATTAAACGAGTATCATTTCCCTTCCAACGTGCTCGTTCCATCCTTTTCTTCTCTCTTAATAAACTTTCCTATATACGATATCCTATATTCCTCTCTTATTTCATTATTTCTAACTCTATCTGCTCTTGCTTTTCCTACTATTGATCTCAATACATTCATTTCGGGTGTCGAAAAAGTTGTTTCGTTTTATTAGTGTCCGCGCGTGTCTCTGCTCCGTAAGTCAGTATAGGTCTCACAATCATCTTGTACACTTTGGTCTTACTTTCGGTAGTTTGTGTTTATTTTTCCAAACTACATCTCTGAGGTTTCCGGCTACTCTTGCTCCTTTCATCATCTGTTTCTTTACTTCATCGTTTAAGTTTTTATTACTTGAGGTTGTTGTGCCAAGGTAATTAAATTGCATTACCTGCTCAATCATATTTCTTTCGATTTCCAGTTTACACCGCAATGGACTTTTGGAGATTGTTAGTGACTTGGTTTTGCTGACTGACACTACCATGCTGTATTTTTTTGCTGTGGTGGCGAATGTGTGTAACAGGCGTAGTATATCATTTTCGCTATTGGCTATCAGAACGATGTCGTCAGCGTAGCATACAAAGTTAATGTTCTTGTTGCCTAATCGATATCCTGGGAGAGGTCAAACTTTATCGGTAATCTTATCCACGATTAGATTGAATAGTATAGGGCTTAAGGAATCCCCCTGGCTTACTCCCTTGGTGGTTTTCATTTCTGTTGTATATTTGTTTTCTACTCTTACCTTAGTTTTAGCGCCTGTATTAATATCTTCTATTATGTTAATTATGTTCTGCGGTCTATGCTTTTCTTGTAGAATTTCGAATATATCTGATAATTGTGCTCTGGTAAAGATTTCTTGTGTTGTACTAAGGAGAGTGATTCCTCTATAATTATTGGGGTCTTTCTTTTCGCCTTTTTGAAAGATTGGTACTGTGATGCTGACTTTCCATTCGGATGGGATTTTTGCTTTTATGAGAGTAGTGTTGAATAACCGTCTGATCTGTTTTACTACTGCCTCTCCACCGTATTTTAGAAATTCATTCAATATATTGTCTATTCCGAATGCCTTTTTATTTTTTAATTGCTTAAGCGAATTTCTTACGTCTTCCTCTGTTATTTGGACAGCGTCCCGCTCTTCCTCTAGGTCTTCGATGGCCTGTATGATTTGTACATTATCCTCCTCTTTATACAGTTCTTTAAAGTATTCTTCCCATTGTTCTTTTTTTATCCGGTTGATCTGTACTGTGTCGCTAATGTCTAATTTTCTGTTCCTCAGCATTTTCCATACACGTTTTTGGGTTCCGTATATGTCTCGTTCCATCTCTTTCGTAAAGTTTTCCCAGCAACTTTCTTTTATTTGCCTTATTTTTCTATTTGCCTCATTTCGTTCTTGTACGTATTTTTCCCTATCTTCCTCACTTCTGGTGTACTTATAAAGTTTATACGCATCGTTCTTCCTTTTGGTGATATCTTTTACTTCCTCATGGAACTCATGGAGCTCTATTTCTTCTCTTTGGTGGTATTTTTATTTTTCTCTTCCCTATTGCTTCTTCTGCCGCTTTAATATGTTTGTTTTTATTTTATTCCAGGCCGTATCAGCATCGTCAGTATGTGTTATGGGATTTTCATTCGTTTTTTGCTCTAGCCTCTTAGAGTACAAACCTTTGGTAGCTTCATTATTTAATGATTCCACGTTAAATTTTTCGATGTTCATTGTTTTTTGTGCGATTTTAATTTGGAAATTAGGTCTTATTTTCTATAACACCATCTTATGGTTACTTCCTGTTTCTGGTGTGTTAAGAGTTCTTACATCCAGAATTTGCGTTGGGGTAAATTGTCTGTTTGTTATGACGTAATCAATTACTGATCTGCTTCCTTGGATGTTTTCGAAGGTATACTTTTGGCGCATTTTATGGTTGAAAAATGTGTTATTGATCCTGAGACCATTCTGTGGCAAAAATCTACCAACAGTTCCCCGTTATCGCTGTATAATTTCTTCATTGAATATTTGCTTTACTTGTAGTATGCTATCACTTCCTATGCGAACGTTTAGATCTCCCATTATAATTATTCGCTGGTTTTGGGGAATTCAGTCTATCTGGTTTTGCATTTCTTCATAGAATTCTCTTCTTCTTGCCTGGACCTCTTTATATACGGGGCATATACACTGAGAATGTGTATGGGCTTGTCTTATATCTCCAATTTTATCCTTAGTATTCTTGGACTTGTGTATTCGACTTCGTCCAAAAACTGTTTGAATTTTATATGTAGGAGTATGCTGACACCTGCGCCTGCGATTAAATGTTTTTCTTTTCCGCTATATATGAGGATGTAATCGTCTACTGCTTTGGTACCCTTTCCTTTCCTTTTTGTTTCTGTTATGCAACATATATCTATATTTCTTTCTTTTATTTCTGTGGTAACTTCTTGATCATGTGCATTCCAGGATCTTAAGTTCCAAGGACTCATTCTTATGATGTTTTTCTTTTTTAATCGTTTTTTCCTTTTTTCTTGCTGAGTCGTTACCGTTGGGACAATCCATTTCCGAGGCTTTGTGTGGTTCTGTGAGCTTTTTCTTAGTTTTTACCCCTAGGTAGTGTGCTAACCTTACCCAGGGAACCATCCTCCTTTCTCATCAAAAAATATTTAATGGACAGGTTGTTACCATTTATACATTATATATTTATACATGCAAACATTTTATGGAAAATCCACATTCATTACAAAAGTAAACAACGTATCCGTTTCTGTTATTATCAACATTTTAAACTGTATTTAAGTAGCTTTCATGGAGCGTAACGTCTACTAAAACGATAAATTACAAGAAACTGGAGTAAACAGAAAATAGTTAATTTTTTCCTTCATGATTTCTAAACTGGTCATCTGCTTAAAACGGCCATTTCGTACGTGTCCCTTGTGCAGCCACTTTGTATAGGTTCTACTATAATGCTGAAGTACTACAAGTACACTTTCATCTTTCTGTAATTTTACAGCATTCAGTTTGCCTAAATAAGACAGTTCGAAATGTTTCCTACAGCTAGCTAAAATTTAAAATAAGAAACTTTTATTGCAAAGCTATTACTTCAGGCCCATTTCCAGTGCAGATTAGTTGAAAGTGTACACTTTTCATGTTCGTAATAAAATATTCCACCTGAGTTTTATAAAACAGACTGGATCAAGTGTAAGATTATTTTCCACGGCGATAAAGCAGGTACTTTTCCAGCAATTGACTCCACGAATTACGAGAACGGTGAGAACCACCTACTTCAACGTGTAAGGCTAATAAAACTTTACATAATCACTGTCCTGTGAAACCACCAAGGCAGCAAGCCAGTTATGCGAAGATAAAGTTTCAAATTATATTTAGCGGTTAATCCGTTTACACCCTCCAAACTAAGGTGTTCTTGCCAGAAATACTTCATAAGCCTAAACATTTTTAAATTCGAATTCTTTGGAAAGGCGTCGTTTCAAACCAAGCAAATTCTTGGAACATCAAGGAGATACACTTTTAAATATCTAAGTAATGGACAATAATATCCGATTAACGTGTCACAAGACGTTAAACGATTTGGTGCTGCTAAGGGTCCTTGGACCTCCGCGAAGGTATCGATGTAATCTGACGATCCCATCGAGCTTTCCTCGCCGACGTTGACAGTTTCGGAAATCATTTTGCTCCTGCATCTTGTTACCCTAAAGGATTACACATGTAAACAGTGGGAAAGGAAATTATACGGTAGGCAGCAACTACTTCGGCAATCGTCGATACACAAATGCAATTCGAAACCTTAAGCAGTTAGATGACTGGGTGAAATTTTAAATTTAATTCATATGATTGTGGAAAACAACCACCGCTGACTAATTTTATATCACAAGGCTGTCTACCGCCTCGGAGCAGCAGATTTTTTATGGAATTGTTAGTTTAAATCAAGCGGATGGTTCGTTAGCACAAAAAAATAAACACCGAATCGTCCATGTAATAGTCCGGCCTAACATTTTTGTCAGGATGTCATTATCAATTTCGAAATCGCATATTTTGTCCGACTCCTTTGTCAATATTTATTTAAGTGTGTTGTAAACTGTTTCCTATCGCTCCCTAATAGAGAGGGTTGGAAATAATTTAGAGTATTGTGTTGTCGCCGGCCATTCGATACCTACTGGCTGACAGAGGAATCTGCCATTTGATGGCCATCGCCCAAACCCATCCCAATGCAACCTTTGTTCGAAATTATAATTTATCAACACTAACCTCGCATAAAAAACTGATAAATGGTCTAAGAGGGGATATTTGAGCGAAGTGGGTTATAAAATACGAATTAAGTTATTTGGAAAAATTGCCTTAATTTCGTACTAATGCAAAGTAGCATAAAAACGAATCGACATGTATAATTTTGATAATTAAGTCACGTTACTCCGTGCACGCGAAAAGGCAGTTCATGCATGACAGGGTTCAATTTAAGCTATATTTGCGTAATGTAATTAGAGTGACAATGTTGCTTGCAAATGACATCCTCTGCATAATTTTTTATTATAATTCTACAGCACGTTAATTATAACCCAGTAACTGCAACCATTATAAGACTCTTGCCAAATAGTGTTGAAAAAAATGGTTTATATTAACAAAACGTAATATAAAATCATAATTTAGGTATTAACAGTTGCATAACTTTTACTATTTCACCTATTTATCACACGGAACCATAGAAAGTGGCTTCATTGTATATCACTTTGGAGCATAAAACGATTTGACGTTTAAAAGATATTCTAAATTATCTAGTAGTAAATATGTCTTGCCCTTAAACGTGCTAATCTTACAATTTTACACGGCTAACTTGTCACTTCCAAGATCATCGTTCCCACGAGTCTCATCTTGGGGAGAAAGAGTCAGTTTCTGTCCTATATTTTTGGCCCGCCAAGAATTGCTACTAGCAGGTGAGGTCAGGATTTTTTGTACCTTTGCAAAAAATATTCATATTAGTATATAGGCTGTCTCGAAATGATAAAAATAAGGGAAAAATTCCTATATATAAATGTCTGTAAATGCAGATACAGCGACCGAAAGAAGGAAAAATAAAATTACTCTTTTGGCGGTAACCCTATCTTGTAATTTTGTATGCAAACTTAGACAATGTAACTTCAATTTGTCAACAAATGTCCTCAAAATGGGTAAACCAAAGGTGTCTCATCTGGGAGTCATATTTTGAATGTTTCTTCATATTTTGATTGGTTTTTGTGAACGAAAAAGGTGCTCTTGTTAATAAGTTGAGATAGCCGTTTAAGATAATAATTATTATATAGTTTTATTCGTTCAGACAAACGCGTGTCCGGGAAGTGGAGTGTTCAGTCAACAGATATGGATTATTTACGACAAATAAAAAACAATTTATAAGTGAGCTGATTACAAATTTGTTATTAAACACAATATTTCAAGCTAGTGCAAACACTGACTGAGTTATCGCCAAAAGAGGAAATTTATTTCTCATTCTCTTGGTTCCTATATCTGCGTAACGAAACATTTCCGGACACAGTGTTATAGGAACTTTTATTTAAATTTTAGTTACGTCCTCAAATTTTGTACCTATAATTTAGGAAACCCTGTAAAATAATTAATAACTTCCCTTGTTGATGAGGCCGTCGGAAGTTAAGAAAAAAGGTTCTATAAAATCTCATAAATATTCAGTTTGATCATGAACGATATAGAAACTATTCAGGTTAATAATTATAAAATCTACAACACCGCAACACCACCATTACATGTAAAAGTAAACTTAAAGCCCACAATATATTTTTTATTATACTTATATGAAAACACCTTGTTTTCATCTGTTTTTACAAAGACGTAAAGGTGGCATTTTCAGAACAGCGCACGGAAAATTTTTACCGATCTCCGTTTTTTTTTGCGTGCGCTAAATGCCGATAATAAATATATCGTTGCTATGGAATTGTTAAATCTCCGTTTTTTTTGCGTGCGCTAAATGCCGATAATAAATATATCGTAGCTATGGAAATGTTAATCATGTTTGGTACTATTACGATGTATTATGATTACTTTGAAAATAAAATGTTCTAAATTTACTTTTTATCCTTTTTTGCGTTGTTTTTAGATAAGTATAATAAAAAGTATCGTTCATTACACGTTCGGAAATGGATTTTTCCGTGGTTGACTTCCCGTGTTCGGCTTCGCCTCACACGAGAATTTGTCACGCGCGCACGGAAAAATCCTTATTTCCAGACTCCTAATGAAATATATTATTAAATGCGGCAGGAATTAATTTGCGTAATTCATATTTTTAATAAGAATATTTACGTATGTGCTAAGTGTAAACAGTATTGCTGATAGAAATTCATCTCTGTTCGTTTAATAATTGTTTATTTTCCTACAGAGTGAATCTGAACATGTACGAAAAACTTTAACCACGTATAGCTGAGTTTATTTAACCCCTAAATTACAAAGTAATTTTTTTTTAAATTCGGCGTTGTTACGAAGTTATAGATGCTTCAAATTTTATTTACACCAATTCATTAAAATGTAAATGCAGGTAATAGTCCAATCTTAATTTCCAATAAGAAGAAATGTACAGTTGAGTGTGACAAGTGGATAAAATCTGACTCTGAAGTAAAAAGTTGGTTGAAAAATATGATAATTAGGGTATATCTTGAAAACGAGATTGTTAATGTAAGTTATTTTTGCAGCGTATGCACTAGTATTCTGTTTTCCAAAATATAGGTCTCTGTAACTGTTTTCGAAAGAGTTATCTAACAAAGTTTCGAATAGAAATAACTATTTAAATACATACACCTAATTTCCAAATTTTTAAACCAAAGTTTTTACTTGTGGTTCAAATTGCATCCACTTTCCACACTCGAGTGTACATTTTTCTTGACTAAAAATTAAGATTGGAATGTTAGCTTTCCAAAACGATGATGTTTATTACAATGGGATAAGAAACAAGAAGTATTACATTACAATTATTTACAATTGCGTGAATCGATGTAAGAAAGTTGGAAGTCCCATACCTCCGTAACGGTGCCGATAAATTCAGCTGTACGTGGTTAACGTTCTTCGCACATGTTTAGAATCAGCCTGTATATAAACATATCCGCAAACTTCGTCAAAAAATGACGAATGAGGCAGAAATTAATTTGCGTAATTCATATAATGTTCATCAAAATATTTACTGCACAGTGCATCGCTGATAAAGATTCATCTCTGTTGGTAGTAAATTTCTATCGAGAGAATACTAGATTGGAATATTAGTAACTATACCTCAATGTCCTGTAATTATAATCAATTTAGATTATCTACGGTTCATTTTCAGATTAAAATTGCCAGAAATGTTTTAGAGTTGCCAAATTTCCACATACATTTTACTGTATTTTCCTAAATGCTAGCTAACAATTCATTTTTCGTAAGTTTGCTTCGTAAAGTGCTTATTAATAGAGAATAATATTTTCAATATCGCGTTGACATAGTTTAGATTTCATCTTCTTCTTTTTCTTCTTTTTTCTTAGGCCATTAGCCTGTTCGTCTAACCAATCGTGTTTTCACTCTATAAGTTTAGATTTGAAAAAACCAAATCGATGTTATCTGTAGTAAATATGTATTACATATAAAAAATTTGTAATAAATTTTTTGATCCTACTGCGTACCCAGTACATTTCTTTAGGAATGCGTGCTAGAATTTTGCTGCGCATTAGTATCTACTGGGTTAAACGAAAACGATGGTTCAATTATACAGATTACCGAAACCTTGAAAAAGGAGAAAGGGGGTTTTCCTCAAGGTTACGATTAGTATATATATTAGCATTCTAAATGTCAGTGTGATCATCACAACAATTGTTATATTGGAGATCTAGCCATCATTCAAGATTTCAAAACGGAAGAACGTGTAAAAATGTGTAAATACAAGTAAACATAATTTTCTGCTTGTGTCATTCCTCAACACGACGACGTTAACTGGGCTACGAGATAGTGCGTTCTAACACCTTTAGATTTTTTTCTTTTTGGGGCTTTGTAAAGAACCTGGGAATCGACGAGTTCCATAAAACATATTGATAAGATTGGGCCGTCATTATGCGAAAATTTAGTAAAAATTTTGCTAAAAGCTGAGAGGGTATATGGCGAATATTCGACTTCAACCATAATTCCTGTCTCTTCTTTAAACTACCAAGTTTCCAAACATTATGAGTATTATTCAAAAAACGAGTTCAAAATGGGACACACTATATAAATATCAGTCCAAAATTTAATTTTGTGATGTACTCAAAATCTAAAAGTTCGTAAAATTTTCACTTCGCAGTTTATATAACAAGTATATAACAATGTGAAATCAGATCACCGTCCCTTATAGTCGGTATTTATAACAAATAAAACATTTGTATTAAATACAAATTGTTTTGTAATTAAGACAAGCGAGGTATAATTTTGTAACTGTTCTATTAGTAATGTGCAAGCCAAATGTTAGCCGTAATCGTTTTTTATCATCATCCTGTATATAAGATATAGTAGCTACAATTTCGTTGAAAGAGACTTAAGCTTCTCTATTTAAGGGGTATTGTATTAAAACTCTATATAATTGATATTTGAATGGGAAAAGGTCCGAAAGTTAAGAGCCGTCCATTTTTTCTGCCCAGCAGTCAACCGTCAAATGAATGAGTGCTATGAAACCCGTTACATTTGATATTATTTAGATCCGGTCAGGTAGACGCGCGATTCCTGCTCCTATTCGACACATGTTCGGTGTTCTTACGTAGCATTAAAATTTCTATTAACTCCACGGCCCCAATACAATGCCGAATTTATGAAATCAGCTCTCATTTGCCCTTATTGACATGTCATGCAGTTATTTAAATATTGGCAGTCAAAACACTCCAATTGACGTAAAAATTGATTAAGCTTCTTAAGAGGCATCGGCGGACTTATTATTATTTTCCGGGGGGCGAGGTGGATGTGGCGTGCTGCTTCATACATGAGTGGCAACAGATGGTTGATTTGCTCCTCTGATTGCTACCCCTGGTTAATATTCTGGAAAAACAGAATTTTGTGGGAGGATCCGCAAGTGTACAACCTTAACGTCGGACCTGATTTCAAAATATGTTCGTTTGTAACATTTTTTTATATTTTTAATTTGTGAATTTTATGTAAAAAGCCTAATTTTAAAGCTACACCTTGAGTAGCAAAATCTTTCCGAGTCACGGGACGATGAAGATCTCACTGTAATTAACAACCGTTTAACTTCGTTTTATTCTTTTTTGCAGAGTCACCCGCCAACAAACATTCGATTAAGTCACATCAATGGCAGATCATCATATATAATGACCAAACTTAAATGTTTCTCTATAACATACCAAGTCGGTGGTCTAACCGTCTATTATTAAAAGGTTTCCTAAAAAAATTGAAATTCCTCTCTATTAATGGTAATAATAAAACTAAGACGCGTTTATTTTTGCAAAAACAATGGCCTTGCAAAATCATATTTGAGGGTATTGGCTCGAATTTCAGAATTTTAATAACGCCCTAGTGACATTGATGTATGAAGTTCCGAAAAGGGTAGCAAAGTAAAATTTCCAAACTGGACTTTGTGCAGAATGCGCCACGCCCATTTCGGGATCGGTAGTTCGCCGAAATATTTGTTTTGATAATTGGTCCGTCCCAACCCTTATTTCAGTCCGAAAAGCAACACCACCGAAATTAGAACCAGAAAATTCCTTCTTGATCTGCGATCACCGCAAAAAGTAATTCTCCCGCATCAAATTACACGGCAAGGTGATAGTTTCCGGCAGCATTTAGATGGAAAGGCGAGATGGAATTAATGGGACATATCTTATATTGACGGTGCCATATATCGCCCCGCAGGTTTAGTTATTGCTGGAACGGGGGTAGCAGACCACCTTGGAGATGTTAAGGGTTCATTAAGTCGAATCTAACAGCGAATTACAGATATTAGTTTGCTTCATTGACCAAGACATAAAACACCGTTAGCAATTTAAAACAGAATTTTAAATAGGGCTGGAATGTTTCCGCTTAATGAGGATACACTAATCAATGTTAAGGTCATCGAGTAATAGGAAGTGCAGCCTTAATATTTTACGAGAAGCCTTACTAATTTTCCGGATACTGTATGAAACAATATTGCAAAATCAGTTTACTGCATATGTAGGATATACAGGGTGATCCTTAAGGTTTGCGAAAATTTTAACTACTTATTTAACACCAGTAATCTATTTTAAAAATCGCCGGCGTTACGGAGATATAGCGCTCCAAAGTTTTTTTATCGATTCACTAAAATATAAATAACTTTTTGTTTCTTGTCCAATTTTGACAAACTTTGTTGTTTTGGAAAGCTAACAGTACAAGTTTCAAGAAAAGTGTACAGCTATAGGTATGTGAAAATTGGATAAAATCTGACCCAGAAGTGAAAGTGTTGGTGCAAAAATTTGTTTGTAAATGAGGTGTATGTTTCAGATTGTTATTTCTGTTGGAAACTCAGTTAAATAACTCTTTAAATATTCTGTTTTAAAAAAACAATAAGCTGTAAAAATCTTAGGTTAACGATTTCATTTTCAAAATATACCCTAATTTACAAATTTTTAAACAAAATTTTTATTTCAGGTTTAAATTTCATCCACTTTGCACAGTCAGTTGTACAGTTTGAAAATTAAGCTTGGACTGTTAGCTTTCCAAAACAACGAAGCTTATCAAAATCGGAGAAGAAATAAGAAAGCTATTTACATTTTAATGAATTGATAAACTTTGCACAGCCGTATCTCCGCAACGGTGCCCAATTGTAAAAAACATTACTATGTAATTTAAGTATTAAATAATCACAGATATACGTGGTTAACGTTCTTCACAAATGTTTAGAATCATCCTGTATACTAAAAAAAAACAGAAACGAAATATATGTAGAAGAATATTTAAGAATTAAATGAAATTTTAATTGTGAATTTCTAATAAATATAATTAAATGTTTTACGTATAACGCTCTTCATTTTTCTACAATTAACTATAGCAAATGTAGATCGCATCTGCCCCTTGTTTATACAGTACATGCAATAAAATTTAGGTTAACTGTTGACTATCGAAAATAAAAGTGTGTTTACTTAACCATACAGTTTATAACATTTCCTACATTATATAATATTTATCAAAGTATAGTTTAATTAGTATTATATTCCAGGGCAAAAATATCTACATATTAATACATTACTTAACATCAGCAGTGATTACAATTTTTATATAAATTTCTTAGTCTTTAGCACCTGGTAAAATTGATAATTCGTAGTATTTAACAAATCTGGAACAATTGTTTGCAATTTCTAACAAGATATTTGATGCCAGATGCTCTCAAATAATAAAATAAAATTTAAAAAATAACCATCATTCATCATTGACAGCCTTTTTGTCCCACTGCTGGGCATCGGCGTCTTCTCTGCCACGTGTTTCTCCTCAGCGCTAAGGTAGAAACACGGAGGACCTACAGTTTAACGTCGAATCCGAGCGATAGAAAATCTGGAGAAGATTTTTAGCATTAAGATCACGGTTGCAAGCTGGTTTGGGAAATTGTGTGTGGTGAGTTGCAGACAAGATTTTTATAAATCTGCATAGTAATGCTTAGGTTTCGAACCCAAACCAGAATCGACATTTTACTGAGAAAGCGAGCGCAATAACCATATTAGAGTAAAAGACAGAATATCGTAAAACGACGGCCGTGTAAACACTAATGTTGTGAACTGCACGTAGCAACCTATTTTCTTCATATTGAAAACATATTCGCAGGAGGCAGAACATGAATTTCTTAAATATTTACAGAGATTCAAAAGTGAGGTACAAGTGATAAGCTTCAATGAAAATTTTGATCATACTGTAACAATCAAATATTTCACGACGAGCGTTTATAATTTCAAATTAAAGAATTTCCAGGAATTTATTTTGAACCTTGAATTACTTAGAACTTAATTTTATTCTGCCTTTCGTATAGTTTGCCAAATTTTAATTCTTTTTATTATTACGTAATGTTCTCTTCCGCATTTCATAGAAATTGCCTACATTTCATGAATTTAAAATAACTACTTATGCACGCCTAAATCCTACAAACCTAAATTCGTTGAATTTTTCTAATATAGTTATTTATAGGAACACGAATTCAATACCTTGCCAGCTAATGTAGGAGGAATGCGCTTGAAAATATTCGTCAACGAATATTAGCTAACATGTAATGCGCGAGAGAAAATAAACAGTGTCACCTGAGTTTCACAGAGTGTTTATTTTGAAAGCTTGTACTATAATAAACAAGGAGAGAACTCGGGTTTCCTGCATTTCGAACAACAATTCATCAAACAAATTTAACTAATTGTCAGGAAAGACTGTAAAATAGTGTGAGGGCGACAACCCGAGAGCTATGCACAACGAAAACTATGGGGAGCATAAATAAACACTTCTATTTTGAATATAAAAATAATTAAATAGCTTGTATAATACACAAAGGCTGGCAAAAACGCTGAATCGGGATGTTGTTGCTGAAATTATAAATTTTTCAGCAAGTACCTTACCTATAAGTTTTTCTACATATATTTCAACATACTTATGTGCTAACAAACAATTCATTTACTGGAGAACTAGTATATACTAATATTTTAAATTGGAAATTAATAGAAAAATGAGACGGCTAACGGTTAGCGCGTTAAATATTTACGCCGCAGGTCTGCGATTCAATTCCTAGAACTGTCGTTGGATAACGAGGAAATGTAGTCAGAAGACATCGTAATAGTAAGCAGATAAATTCGTTGATGCCCAGGGGTCTTATAGTGGGATAGTTTGAATAAAATAAAATAAAACCAATGCCGATTCCCACAAAATTTAATATATGAACTTAGAAAATTGTAAAAAGTATTTCCGGTTTTGACATGTCTCGTTAGAGGTGAAGAATTGTAATTTACATCTGTTCTCATGTCACCCCTCATTTGGGGTTTTCTCAAATTCAAATTTAAATATGATTTCTAATATGTTCTTTTGACGTTTAGTGTAATTATTTTATTTATATTTTGACCTGCCGGCGTTGCGGCTGTTTTGTTTTAAGTTGTCGTAGTACGCTCACGTAAATTTTTGGTTTCCACTTTAATGTTTATTTTCAAGTACTTTGTCCTTGGTGTTTTGGTCTGAAGATCGATTATAGATAATCCGAAAACGTTTACAATTTTCTTAGTTCATATATTAAATTTTGTGGGAATCGACATTGGTTTTATTATATTTTATAGTAAGCAGTCTACTATCTGTTTTCTATTTTCTACAGCCTGGCTAATTCCTAATTCCTTAGCATGTGCAACATATTCTTAAAGCGGGAGAAATGTTTTTATGTAGAATAGTATCCCAGGGATTCCCATATGAACTAGCCGAATTTTCTCAGCTGAATGCCTAGCTACACTCCACGATCATGCACTCTCGTTAGCCGACGACAATACTGGAACATAGAATTTTAATTCTCAGTTTCCCCGGCAAACGGGTTAAGTACATTTTCTCTGCAGTAGCAGAGGATCTCAGCCCAGCTGTCGGTCCTCTACGTCTGTGCGACTTTAAACGCGCAACTCAGGGATAGGAAAGAAAATCGCTACGTCTCGCAACCAAAAGATAGAGCACCCAAAGAAGAATTAATAGAATATGTAAATTTTCTTATATTTTATTTTCAAGAATGAGTAGGTATATTATAATAAACAACAGCATATTGGCTTTAAAGAATTTAAAATACATAATTTTGAAAGCGGCCTGTACATGGTACAGTGGCACACCTAAAATATTTGACATGTGGAGAAAATCATTGTTTAACAACTACCTCCTCTATAAGGTAACATTATTTTTAGTAACTATCTTGAAATGAAGCCCATAACAATAGTGACCAGAAACAAAAGGTAGATATTGAAAATGTTCTTTCATTAAATTTCTAATATACAGGGTGATTCTAAAGGTGTACGAAAAACTTCAGCCACGTATAACTGACGCTATTTAATTTAACCCTAAATCACCTAGTACATTTTTTTCAAAATCGGCGCCATTACGTAGGTATGAGGCGTAAAAGTTTTTTTACATCAATTCACTGTAATGCAGATAAAAATTTTGTTTCTTGTCTGATTGTAATGTACTTCGTTGTTTTAGAAAGCTACCATTCCAACCTTAATATCCGACAAAAATGTACAGTGGAATGTTAACAGTGGATGCAATCTGATCCAGAAATGAAAAGTTGGTTTAAAAATGTGTAAATAAGGGTATATATGGACAACGAGATCGCCAACCAACGTTTTTTGCAGCTTCTGAATTAGTATTCTGTTTTCCAAAAAATAGGTATTTGCAATTTTTCCGGAAATTCATTATTTAAAGAATAACAATAACAAAGTTTCGACTAGAAATAACAATTTAAATATATACCTAATTTCCAAATTTTGCACTTGTGGTCAAATTTCGTATACTTTTTTGTTTCGGTGATACATTTTTCTAGATTGAAAATTATACATGGACTGTTAGCTTACCAAAACCACGGAGTTTATCAAAATTGGACAAGAAACAAATAAGTCACTTACATTTTAGCGACTTGGTGTAAAAAAAAATTGAAGCGCCATATCTCCGAACGGTGCCCCACATATTTAGAATCACCCTGTATAATCATGTAGATAAATAAATAAAGCATCAAATACATATCGAAAAATGGAATAATATATATTAATTGCACTATTGTATTTCTTCATAATCATCATGGTGAAAAACTTATATCTGCATATTGATATGTCCCAGTAACGAACAATAACGAATTCTTTTTCCGCGTACTTTGCCTCTTACGAAACGTAACGATCTCCTCTCCTATGGCGGTGTTGCGCGTTTTGAAGTACCACAGACATAGAGAACCTACAATTTTACGTGGTCTCAGCACCACGGTAAGTGAAACACTTCTACTGCAGAGAAAATTTTACTAGACAGAATGCCTCGCTAGTTTGCTATTGCCTTGGGAGGGAGAATGTCCGTTAAAAATCCGATGTTCTGGTACTGAGAATTGAACCCCAGACTTCCAGCGTAGATCCCGAACGCACTGACCTCTAGCCCATGACGGCGTCATAACATTACAATTTCTAATTACAAATCTAAACTGTTATAGATAAGTTTGTTAATGTTTGCAACACTGTCCATGCCTATGTTTCTTCAGGATTAATTCTAGGGTTTTCGAATGTCCGCGGTGCAAACATTTTCTATCTAACGAATCTTCACCGAAAAATTCATCATAAACTTCTACTATGTTTGGCAAAAAAGTTTTCTTTTTCAGCATCACAAAATCAGTTACACTGGTTAAATGCTAGCAAAAATTGACATTATGGATCCATTGCTTTAGAAGGAGTGTCCAGATTTTAGCGAAAATGATCGAAGCAATCAAACATTGACTTTATAACTTATATATACTACTAACTATATAAATAATATATTTCTATTCCCACAAGGCTTTGAAATTGTATACGTTGATTTTTCATTATCTAAGAAATAATTCCATGTCCTCAGATTTTCAAAGTGACTAGGGGACTGTCATTTGAAGGTATATTATTTTATAAGTCTTACTGTTTTTGTGTTTTGATCTATCAGTTTCTGCTTGTTTTGCCAATCTACTGATAAGAGGGCAGCCTTTTAAGTTTTTACAAACGATCACTAGGTGATGCTATTGAGATGTGTCATTACTATTTTCGTAAATTTTGATATTTGTTATTGGGAAAACAGTGGCAGCTTAAAAATTGACCGAATAGTTTTACAGTGTATAGTGTATAGTGTATAGTGTTTAGTGTATAGTGTTTAGTGTATAGTGTATAGTTTACAGTGAGTGTTTCAAAAAGCAATTTTGTGTAAATATGGAAATTTCACGCTAAGGTTTTCGTTGGATGATTTTAGTAAAGGCCTAACTCAGCAACAATGCATAGAATCGCTTCATTTAACTTTTGGTAATGAAGTGCCATCAGAAAAGACTGTTTACAATAGGTTTGCAGAATTTCGTCGTGGTCATGCGTCCGTCAGTCATGAATTTCGTGAAGGTCGACCAAAACCAGTTGTTATTCCAAAAAACATCGATGCTATACGCATCAACATGATTGAAGAAGATCGGCATGTGACTTACAGTGAGATAGAGGCATTTTTAGGCATATCGAAGACTGCAGTACATTCAACTTTGCACGAAGATTTAGCTGTGAAAAAGATCTGTTTTCGATGGATTCCGCATAATTTGACCGAAGCTCAAAAAAAGGCTAGTCCTAATTGCTGTAAAGAAATGCGCAAGAAATTCGACCGAGGAACTGCAAAATCCGTATACAACATTGTAACAGGTGACGAAACTTGGATGTATTCGTATGGACCGAAAACTAAGCAACAATCCACTATTTGGGTGTGCCAAGATGAACCGAATCCCACAAAAGTTGTTTGTTCACGAAGCACTTCCAAGAAAATGATCGCTTGTTTCTTCGGTTGTACTGTACATGTCGGAATCAAAACATCAAATTAATATTGTTACGCCTATGGCTAAAACTGATAAGGAGCCACTTGTCCTTATCACCGGGATCACCAGAGAAACAACTACCCTTATATAAAATGATTGGATTTATTAATTACTACGTACTACAAGACTATGACAACTTATTCTAAAATATTATACTAAACTACTTACAATAATACAGATAGGTACAGCACCATTGCTAGATTTGTTATTGAGAACACTGTCTTCTATCAAACACCCACCAACAACTGCCAACTATTCACTATCTACTATCTTGGCTAATTCAATCATAAGTGTCCTTTTATAAATTCCCTTGTGCACCAATAAGCAATGACCTGGTTATTACTTAATTTTCCTTATCAAGCGTATTACTTATTCCACATTGCCTAATTTAATATTCTAGTGTACTTTCAATTTGCTGAGTAAACTGACGTCACTACTTGCAACATAAATGTGTATGCAAATAATTGAAATCACATTACAACAGCTATTAAGCAATAATAATTTAATTTAGAATTTTGGATATTGGGTTCGTAACAATATCTCATTGCCTGTATTCACCTGGCTTATCGCCTACCGACTTCTTTGTGTTCCCGAATGTCAAACAAAAAAATGC
Organism: Limonius californicus; assembly: GCA_014611495.1. Lineage (NCBI taxonomy): Eukaryota > Metazoa > Arthropoda > Insecta > Coleoptera > Elateridae > Limonius > Limonius californicus. The sequence goes on along the minus strand of JABXWE010006033.1, from coordinate 4,372 downwards.
GTGGACAGCGATTTTGATCACCTCATGAAGCGGTTGAAGCCTTAAAATGTTTCGATAATTGGTTTGAATGCATGCAAAAGTGTATAAATCTTAAAGGCGAATATGTTGAAAAACAATAAATCATTTTGTTCCAAAAACATTTTTTTTCTTTTCTAGATTTCGTAAAAACTTTAAAGGCTGCCCTCGTACAAATTGTATGACATCATATTTCAGAAGTGATCTCAATATTGAATCAGTGCGGGAAGTTATAAAAAATTATTGTGTGAAATATCAAGACAGACTCTCTGTGCATCATAACAGCTTAGCCACTCAGCTTTTAGACAATCAAAATGAAATTAGAAGGCTAAAGCGTTTCAAACTTTAGGACCTGTCAAACAGGTTCGATTAATTAATGTATGTATATATTTTGATCATCAAAAATATGAATATTAACATATTGTAACTCAACAATTAGTTGTTAATATTATAAGTAAGGGAGCCTTCAGTGGATTGCTCTCGACATGTCGTAGTTAGTTTAGTACATTATTATCACAACGTTTACCTATTGTTCGTCTGGAACAGATTGTAAATATGCAATAAAATTATAAAAATAAAAAAAATCATATTTCAAGGGACATTTTTAATATATTTCAACCAAATATTATTAATAAAGGCGTGTAAACTCTGGCAGCAATAATAAGCTTAGTAAAAGAGTATAACAATATTTGCTGTTAATAGAATAGGTTGAACGCCGCTCTTTTAATACAAAAGACACTAATAAGCATAATTTTTATTTCCTTATTATTACTAAAAAACTCCCAATGTTAAACTAATTAATAGATATATCAGCACTAGATTCTAACTAAAGCTAACAAGGCAGTTCTTATCGGCGTTAAAATTAACAGGAGCCAAGTAAATTATTTTACTGCTTCGGTTGTATCTTATCTGATTGTAAAATTACCGGTAGTAAAATATGAGAGCAGAGGTACAGATAAGCTTCGATAATCCTGAATTCTCAGAAAATGCATGTAATTTGGAAGTCTATAACAATGCATACGAGTGTAACATATAAACACACGCACCAACATCGTCTGAATCCCAAAATCTGCTGCAGTTCCGGTCAAAAGCGTCTCGCTTACCAACTGTTGGAAAGTTTGCACGGAAGTGATGTTGTGCCACGCGCCCTCGCATTACACTTGCACGAAATTAAATAGATAATAACCTGAACAGAAACAAAGCTTCTAGAAAAAGGGCAAGCATTAAACGACCAAATAAATGTCTTCAGGAAGACAAACAGAAGTGCAAACGGCGGTCGTAAATAAAAGTACGGCATTTTTACGACACTGTCGAAGTTGAAAAGTATTTTATGTATTTTATGTAGTGTCGAGTTCTTGAAGTACCTACCGATTACCTAACACTACCCGAAGATTAGATGGATAGGCACCAGGTTTGTCGCTTCTCATCTACGGAGCTTTATGCTTTGTTAAGGGCTCATTCCGAGACAATAAACAAACAATAAGATACTACTATAACGACTCCGAAGCTGAAATCTACAACAACGTGTCGGCTTCGGGGATAATTACTTCTTTCGGACCGTCTATACGATTTTGCCTCCTAATCGACGATATAAACCCATCATGGATTGCTTCGAAGTTAGGAAGGCAGGAATAACCCAGGAACGTGCACTATTCGACTATGAGCTCGAAAATAGCAATGCGAGTCGAAATGATTTAGGATGACTTAAACGACCGTAATTCATAACAAAGGGCCGTTTAACAAAGTGCAAATTAGCGCCCTGTAATCAAGACTAGTCCCCACATCGTAAAGTAGTGAGACTATTTTAATCCCAGCCCACCGGGGCTGTTTTCAATTTTTCACCCAAATTTATAACTTATTCGGAAGGAGGCGGCACTTTAGGCCAAATACCGACACGCTTGATTTATACGGAAACACAATTAATCTTTAACGTTTCACAAATCACAATAAATATTTGAAATAACATTGTCAGAATACTAACTTACGCTTTTGTACCCTTTTTCTTGTATTGTTTAGAAATCAGGGTTGCCCTCGACCGTATAGGATTATGAAAACACAAACGTGTTCTTGAGACCCAATACTGATTTATTGTTATTAAAGCAAGCAGTATCATAACATGACTGCTGTTAAGTTCGCAAAATAAAGCTTAATATTGGCAATTCAAATTAATCTTCGATAAATACGGAAACGGTTAATTACAAATTTTAACTAAAAAAGTATTCAGATAACTTTTCATCGACTAGAAGACGTAGGAAGAAGTTTAATGCAATGTATAATTTAAAAGAGCGAAGCCAACGACTAATTTAAAAAACTATATTTTAAAATTGTGTAGCAGCCAAACAAATGTGAATTATCTAGCCTGTATTAATTCCATATCCTTTTTGCTTGTGTGAACTTTTACATTGCACTAATAGAAGGCAGATCTGAATAAATCAATCACATAAAGCGCAAATTTTAATAACAATACAGTTTCTTATTACTTAAAAAACTCCTTTGCAGTATATTCGTCAAATACTGGGAAACATCGCTGGGACGTTGAAATCTTGTTACAAAAATAAACATTTACGTGGTTAGTTAGCAGGTAAACATATCTGCACAGCTGATAACTTACATTTTGTACGGCACTTAGTTTATAAAGTTAGTAAAATAATCAAGAATAATTGTTTGCATTATGGAACTATATCTCAAACTAAATTAAAAAACACCTGTCATAAAAATGTCAATCTTATTGTGTAATTTAATAGCGTTCAAGTTGCTACATAGAAAATGCGATATAACAAAACTATGAAACTATAAATATATTTCACAAACCTTATTTTGTAGATCTCAGGGCCGCTGTTATAATTGGTCGTACTGTATGAGCTCTCGTAGCTGGTAACAAACAAGTACAAACACAAAGAAAACATAGGGAAAAATCAAAATGGTTATCAAATTACAATTTTAGTTACCATAATTAAATTCAAATTATCCGTGCTTTCGCTTTTAACACATAATACAATTCAAGTTTATCATTCAAAATCAGTATAATAAAACAACAGTTATAATTTGATTACTCTTTCAAATGGTTTAAACATTTTTCCTTTCACTGGAAAATTTTACCTCATCTTCGTTGAGTTCAAAATTGGAGGAACGCACTTCTGTCCGGAGAATTCATATCAAGCGGCATTGGCGGGAACCTTCCTTTAAACACGCGATAAACTTCGCACGTCCCACAGCAACAGGTTGTCCAGGCTTCTTTGTTGTTGTTTCAAATAAGTGAAGTTAATTGTTGTTGCATCCAAATCACAGGACACCGTAACTAGATTGATATTTTGATAGCACTCTCCCATATTAATACACCAGTTATTGTTAGTTAAATTGATATGGGGAAGTTGAACATTCTAACCTTAATTATTTTTCGGTTAAATTTCTTATCGTAGGTTTCTTGTGTCATTAATTGTTTTAAAGCTTGCATTTTAATATTTCAACTTTATGGATCTACAATTACACTTTCATGATATCTTCTAGATTATTAAGTTTTAACAATTGACATTGAAGTTTATGTCAACTTTTCTAAACTTATATTATCTAGCAACTAGTAACAACTATCAATTTTTTTCTGAACCGCAAGGGACTTGTCCAATCAAAATGGAGTTTTAAATTGACCAAATTAATCACAAATATTTACAAATTACAATAACTTTCTTATTACTAAACTTACATAAGAAAAGCACAATACCAAAATATTCCTTACAAAATTGCCAAAATATTGGTACCTATCGTAAACGGTATATTTATAATAAAGCATAAAGCATTAAATAATAAATAAATTATTAAAAACAATTTCAATGTTAATCAAAATAAATACAAAGCTTCCTTACACTCATGAGGACATTGTTACAAACATATTTTTCTCAAAAGAAAAATATTAAATACACAAATTTACATTATTGTAGCAAGCTGTCGAAATCATTACATTTTTACTTATATTTGTTAAATTACAGCTCAGGAATGCACAGATAAAGTTGAAAAGTATCCTATATGCTTTTCTGTAGATGAATATCACCGAAACTATCAGCTTCGCCAACAGAAAATCAAGTCTTACAGATTTAACGAATCAAATTCAAGATCCAAAACATTAATGTGCCTCGTATTCAATTTATGTGTGATTAAATAACTTATTTTCTTACAGGGTAGCTTAATATAGCTTTATTAGATTTAGCAATAGGTTAAGATATCTTAATTATTATAAAAGAAAACAAAAAAAAACGCTGCAGTTCCTTTCCTATTAAATAGATTTCTTACATCTCCTTCCACATACCTTATTTACTATTTTTCAATGCAACCACTGAACAAAGTTTAATGTTTCAATCATAAT
>JABXWE010006032.1:0-49972 GCA_014611495.1 Limonius californicus | reverse complement strand
TCGTCAATTTTCCTGTTGCTGCCCATGTCATTCTAATGGGCCTATTTATTTCCGCGATCTGATTTTCTCTGCCCAATCTGATATTATGTCCTAAGTAGACATATTCTTCTACTTTTGCTATATTTTCGTTTCCGACACTGATATTTACATCTTCTAGGGTCATGACTTTTGTTTTACTAAGGTTCATTTGTAGCCCAATTTCAGCTGATTTTGCTTCGAGTTCTTTTAGCATATTTTGTAATTCATTTATATTTTGCTAAATAGGACAATGTCATCCGCAAAACGGAGGTGGCTTAAATATCGACCGTCAATTTTAATTCCCTTTTCATTCCAGTTCATTTCTTTAAAAATGTCTTCCAGACCCAGAGTAAACAATTTCGGAGATATGGTGTCTCCCTGCCTAACTCCCTTTTTTAACGGTATTTTATCTGTTTTTAAATCATCTGTAATTTTTACTACAAGTGTTGCATGCTCGTATATATTTTGGAGTAGGTTTCTATATCTTGAGTCAATTCTTGCATTATTCATGGCTCTGAAGATAGCCCACAGCTCCACAGAATCGAACGCCTTGTTATAGTCGACGAATGCAAGATGTAGTGGTTCGTTATATTCATTGCATTTTTCTATTAATGATCGAAGGGATTGTATATGTTCGATAGTGCTGTAATTTTTCCGAAACCCAGCCTGTTCCGGTGGCTGGTAGTCGTCTAATTTGTTTCTATTTGTTACAATTTTAGTGAGCAGCTTATAGGGATGAGGTAGTAGACTTATAGGCCGATAGTTATCAATTTTTAATTTATCTCCTTTTTATATAGTAAGATCACCTGTGCGTTTTGCCAACTTTCTGGTATTTTTCCATCTGTAAGACATTTATTGAGAAGTATTTTTATAGATTGTAGTGTAGTATTCCCCCCTGCTTCCATCATTTCGGTCGTAACACCGTCTTTCCCCGGGGCTCTACCGTTTTTCTTTTGAGATAACGCTAATTTTACTTCTTCATTCGTGATTTCGGGTATTTCTTTTGAACCGACATTCATAATAGTTTCAGAGTTGGTATTAGGGGGTTCTGGGTTTCCTTGTTTGTATAGTGTACCATAGAACTCTTCAACAATTTCCTTTATTTTTTGTTTGTCGTTATGGATGTTACCTCCTGAGTCTTTTAGTTGGTGTATTCTTGGTCTCCCATTTTTATTAGCTGTTCTAAGAATCTTCATATTTTTATTATTTTCTATTACTGTTTTCACTATTTTTGTATTGTAATCTCTTACGTCTTGTTTAATTTGTTTCTTTATAGTATTGTTCAGTTCTTTATATTCTGGTGTTCCTTTACTCAGCTTCCTTCGTTCTGTCATAAGTTCTTTTGTTCTTTTTTTATTTTTGTATTTGGACTTGGACTGTGCGTTCTGTTGTATTATTTCTGTGGTGGGGAAAAGTTGTCTTTTTATTAGTTTCCTTCGTTCCATTTTGGTGTTTATTTCTACTTTGGCTCTCAGTAATCTGTGATCACTGCCAGTGTCGAAGTGATTTAAGACCGATACATCTTTCACAATGTGTTTTTGGTTTATCATTATATAATCAATTTCATTTTTCACTGTTGAATTCGGACTTTTCCACGTCCATCGTCTTTTTGCTAATTTTTGGAAGAAGGTATTCATGCAGTGTATTTTCTCACTATTTAGATAATTTATTAGCCTTTCCCCGCGTTCATTTATAGAGCCGAGTCCGAAATTTCCTATGTATGGACTCTTGTTATTTTTGGGTATTCCCACCTTGGCGTTAAAATCGCCCATAATGATTTTGTAGTGTGTTTTTTCTGTTTTTTGCGCACGCGAAATATCTTCATATAACTCCTCTATTTCTTCATCGGGAGAAGCGCTCGTTGGGGCATACACCTGAATGATCTGTAAGCTGTATCGTTGTGATATTTCCATAACTATATATATATATTACTCTTGCTGATATTGCTTTCATTTGAGTGACTAAATGTTTTATATCTTTATGTATCATAATGGCTATTCCGCCTATGTGTGTGTCTATTTCTTTATTGTTTTGATAGAGAATATGTCCGGTCTTTAATATAGTGCATTTTTCTTCGGGCAGTCTTGTCTCACTTAGACCTAGGATGCTCCATTTTATATGTGATAATTCTTCTTCTAGCTTTTCTAGACGTTCGCTCGACATCATTGTTCGGATGTTGTATGTGGCAATGTAAAGTTTCGTCTTTGGTTTATTTTCAGATATTAATATTCTTTGCGAATTTTTGCCTCCCCCAGAATCCTTGAGGCAGACCTTTTTAAAGGTGTGGGATTTATCATTTAATGACCTACCCACCTGGGGTTTATTTTCGTGTGTTTTGAAATTCGCCATGTTGTTTAGGGGGTTTTTAGCCTTAATCTTCCACGTTGGCTAGACGGCTTGGAAGATGGGTTAGGATGTAGAGAGAAGGATAAATAAGGATGGACAGGATGTCGGGCTAGGGCATGATCTCTTCAGTGTAGGGAGGTGGGAGAGCTCATGAGCTCGCGTAGGCAGGGTTGCTATGTCCCTGAAGTAGATCTGTTCTCCGCCGGGTTCGCAGAAGAGTATCTACCCGCTACCTTGGGCAATAGCATTATGTAACTTGCATGGGGTTTTAAAGTGTTCGGCCTGTTTTTAAGGGGATATAGTGTTTGTTTGTCGGTACTGGTTAATTTGCTTTCTCCTGTTTGTCAGCAACTTCCAGACATTTTCTGTCTGCCTTACAGCTCATACTACTTGTATTTAGAAAATTTCTCCCAAAATTTCTTCTTCATCTCTTGTATTCTGGAATGTACTAGGTTTCTTTTCTGCACATATTCTCGGTATTTCTCTGGTGTTGTGTTATTTTTGAATTTCCAATAGGCTTTCCTCTTCTCTGCTGCTAGCGTCATTACCGATTACGTGAACCGTGATTTGTTGTTATGTTTTGCATTTATATTAACTTTCCTAGTGTTCAGCGCTTCCTTTGCCCTGACAATTATATTGAAACCATTATATACAGTTTCCATTGCGATAAATAAATTCTGTAATACAGAGTTAAAATCTACGACAAAGATTTTTTACTTTGTAAATTTAATCTATAGTATGATTTCATACTGTCTGTAAAGGATCCAAATGAAGCAATAATTTAGCATACAAACTTCAGGAAAAGGTGAAATTTCCCCAATAGAAGACTCATATAAAAAGGATTGACGACGCAAAAGGAATCTTGGTTTTCTTCGACAGGATTTTAGACGATTGGCAAAATTTTTGAAATTTGTTGATAACGATACTGTAATATAAAACTATTTATTGATACATTACTGCTACATCATTTTAAGATGATAATCGATGAAGTCCATGGGATGGTACAATACAATCATAATTCTGAAAAATATGATTGTGAATTGGCTTCTGTTGACTTACTTCAAAAACCGAACAGCAATGAGCAACGCGACGATGTGAAGAAAGGTATTACAAAATTTTATATTTAATCATCCTGGACAGTTTAAGTTTTGGTTCAAGGTGGTACAAAGGGGAAGGACAAAGAGGAGCCTCTTTTTTTGACAACTGTATTATAAACCAAAAGACAATAATAATGCTGATGCAAATCATGCATGTTTAAGGGCCATACGCTCAAAACAGATTGTAATTTCTACAGGATGTCCAATAATATCTATCAAACTGCCAAAATATCGAGGATCCTGTTACTGATAATGGGAAATGGTGCTGAAATTTTCAAGAAAAAATAGATGAAATTGATATTCAACTGACTCAGGAGGTAGATGATCAAGATTTCTTTGAACAGTTCATCTAAGACACTCCACCAACTCCGGAAAAGTGGAAGAGATAGATGTAAAAGGCAATTCCCAACCTGCCGAGGAAAAAGATCGAAGGTTTAATAATAGAGGAAGGAAATAATTTTAAACATATTTCAGAGAATGTTAAAAGAAAAGCAGCTCTACAACAATATTGTAAACGAAAAGATTTGACGATTATTATTCGGAATTATTTGGAGAAAGAACACAGACTTTCATAGACATCGGCATTTATGAGCAAGTGGCAAGAAATCATAATAAGGGATATCTCGTCTTTCCGTTCCCTAGGAGTTGCTATTGGAAGAGAAAAGCTCCCGACAAAGAAAAAAGAGGCTAAATAAAAATCATCACAATTTAGAACAATTTAAGAACCTCCCCTGATTGGTAACCTTTCAGATTAATACTTTATCATTAACTTTAAATAAATTCCACTATTCACAATGAACTTAAAAAAGAAGTGAAGGAGTTGATGAGGGTGATTTAAGTATCATCATTTATGGCATAGCGTATAGTAGGCATGCGTCCCGAAAAATAATGTGGATCAGGACTGCATGGTGTTTATCAAAAATGTATATAAATATGGTTCAGGAAAGTACAAATCCATTGGTTCAGAAATGTATCATTTATTTTGTATAAAAGTACAATTTAGTTTTCTGCCTTTTTAAAGTATATTTTTCAAAACTAAGAAACAGGGATGACAATAGACAGATATACGCGGCAAGCAAAGCTATAACTGTTTGTTTTACAAGTGGAGCAGGATAGTACGAAAGTACAATTGGTTCAAGATAGATATAAAGATCTATATATATATATATAATATATGTATGTATATATATATATATATATTGCTGTGCTACAACATGCTCTAATTGACATATCTTAACCCATTGCTAAATTTAATGAAGCTATATTAAGCTGCCCTATAAGAAAATGGGTTGTTTAACCACATATAAATCAAATACGATGTAAATTAATAGTTCCGATCATTGGTTTTGGCATCGAGAAACTATGTTACTTGAACCCTAGGTAGCAAAGCTGGTTGTTTTGGTATATATTCATCTTCAGAAAGGCATGGAGGATACTTCTCAACCTAATTTGTGCATACTTGAGTTGTAATTTGACAAATATAAGTAAATATGTAATTTTTTGACAGCTTCATACAAAAATATAAATTTGTGAATTTAATACTTTTCTTTTGGGAAAAATACGTTCGTAGTAAGGTCCTTATGTATGTAAGGAAGCTTTGTGTTAAATTTGATTAACATTGGAGTTGATTTTTATATTTTATTTATAATTTGATGTACATTTATTTGTCAGTTTCCAAATGAGTTATCAAAAATATGCCAAGTGAGATATCGAAATGTAGGTAATTTTGTAAGAAATGCAATAGTGACTTTCTATTTGTTGTAATACGAGTGATAAGAACATTATTATACTTTATAGGTATTCCTAAATAATTTGGTCAATTTCAATGCTTTATCCTGATTAGTTGAGCCCTTTGGGAACAGAAAAAATTTGTTCGTATGTATTGGGTTGCTAGGTAGCTCGCTAAAAAACGACGAGTTTTGTCTTGAAAACCAAGTTAGTTGCTATAAAATTTTAAAACAAAAATAACGCGCTTCGACAGCTCCACAAATTTGTTAATTTGTGTATTTGTTTAAATGTGTTGATAATAAAACATTGTGTTAATGTTTAATAACAATCACAAAGTGTTTTAATGTTCCTTACGATCGAGAAATAGTGAAGATTTCGGAAGAATTCCAATTTCATGGAAAAATAGGAAGTTGGCGTCGGTGATGTTCATTTGTTTTATAGAAACAAATAAAAGAGAAATTGGTGTTTTTTATGTTTATGTTAAATTATGAACGTGGATAGTAGTTTGTGTCATTTAAGGGAAACCACTAATAATTTTGAAATGAAATTTTGCTAACTAATTTCTATATGATAATTTTCTTGATTTTCCCTTTGTTTTTCTTTGTGTGTTTATTTGCTTTGTTAGTAGTACACGAGTTTATACAGCTCGACAAATTATAACAGCGACCCTGAGATCTGAAAGAAGTTGGTGCAATTTCATTTAATTTCGTGTTGGTTAAACAATTTATGAATTTGTTTATTTTTGATATTCATCTAGAGGAGGATATCTTAATTAAGAGTTTGATATAGTTTTCATGGCGCCCAATGTGTAGGTTTACCCAGCCTTTTAATTTATATTTCGACCCAACTTTATAATTACAATTACTTCTATCATTAGCAGTTATTTTGTTTGTTTCTTTTTAACGGCCTATTTCTGCTACTATGGCTAACCACCGACGCCAGGGCGCCAATAATTTATTTAATTAATATTAATAGCCCCAAACACAGCAATAGGTATATAATATATGTATATCCTGTAATATGTTTATGTTTTTACTTCTTTGTCTTCCAGCAAGCTCCTTAACATTTTTGTAGATGTTGATAGTATCATTTTTGGCTGAAGTTCCTCTATATTTTGTATCTTTCTCCATACCATTTCTCTTTAGCTTGCATAAAGTTGTTGTATTTCTTTGTATCTCTTCTTGTCGCAATTCTTGTAAGTTGTTTTTTTATTAACTCCATAATTTCATCGTTCATCCAACCTACAACTACGTACCGTCAATCGCATAAATAAAAGTGTTAAACGCAGTAAATTTTTTAATTGTAAAATATAATTGCATACAGGAGCAGATTTTATTTACTCTTACATCATTTTGAAAAATACTTTTGAGGTAAAAAGGTTAAGTTATCTTAATCATCCATTATGACGAATTTTGAATTCCGACATTTAGAGGAAGTTCCGTAAGCTGTATAGCTTTTTCGTGCCAAGGAATATGGTTACAAAATGTAAAATCTGTTAATGTAAATATTCCGACTAAATATTAATTCTCTCAGACTCACGAAGATATCACCAATTAAGCTTTTATTAACTTGTATATAGATATTCCTACCAGTAACTTTTAAATACCACTCCACAAGAATTTTTATGGGAGCTGCATATCACTGGAAATCTTGTTTACACGCAATAAATATAATTTTTATATATTAAATATTTGCAGTTGTAAAATATAATTTAATATTATTAAAGCAGGTCTAAATTAAAAAGCGGGACTAATTGAAGTTTAAATGTGAAAGGAACATCCAAGAAAATCAATTAGTATTTTTTTGAGTAAGTAATTGCGTTGAGTATAAACAATAATAAAAATTACCTTTATAAATATTTTATAGACTTGTCATCTGTACTTTATGGTCATAATTATTTCACCAAATTTTTCAGTAAGTACATCAGCATTCCTCATAATATAAAATTCGGCACTGCACTGAATTGGAACAACACAACACCGGTGTACAAACAAATATATTGTTATGTTACCATTCAGTTCGAAATTAGCAAACAGTCTGACAGTAGCAGACCGTAAAATTGGCAAATCCAAATTCTTTGACACCTACATAAAATATTTGGAACAACATCAATGTCAACCAAAACATTATTTTAAATTGGTAGATATCAAGGTAAATTACAATTCATTGACTTTTAGTTGGTGATATTTTGATGCGCTTGCGGTATTGAAGATAATTTGCATAATATTAGAAATATTTTTAATTGTCAAGCTTCCTCTTTATGGAAATTTAACCGCATCTATTAATAGTTATCAATATATAAGATCAAATGCTGAGAATAGGTTAACGTAACGATAAACTTGACATTCATATTTTCTCTTCAACCTTTACTGTCATATATTAAACAGATACGGATTTGGGACTAGTGGGGATGTAATAACAGTGTCATTTGCAGTGTTCTAAAAACCGTAAATTAATCATAACAATATTAGTTAAATGTAGGTGTCGACTGATTAATATCAAAGTTTAGTCAACAAGTTATCAACAGACTGGAAATCAAAACTTCATCAACAAAAGTAAACTTTAAAATCACAAAGAAATACGCGCCCACAAACATCAAAGCGAGTCGACCTTGACAACCAGTCAGAAGATGTAAATGACCAACCACAAGATATAAAATTAATACATAAACAAATAATGAGCTAACTAACACTACTGAACAACAAAATTGATAAGATACAAAAAGAAGTCAAATCAGAAACCATACAAGTGCAAGAACAACAGACCCAAGGAGACTATGAAGATACAAGAAACACCAAAACACTATGAGAAGTGGATGTACAAATAGTGAAAGAAGAGATTTATTTTAAATTCGGAATTGACAATCGGCAAGAGGGCAAGCATAGGCCCATAAGGGTCAGTTTAAACACAAGAATCAAGAAAATAGAAATCCTGAAAAAGTAAATAGCTAAAAGGAACAGCAATTTGGTTCAATACAGACTTGGCCAAAATGAGCCGAGAAATCAAGAAAAGCTTGTGACCGCACCTCGAAGAAGCAAGAAAAAAGGATATAAAGCAACAATCAGGAATAATAAGTTACTAGTGAATAGCGAAGAATATACCTACTGTAAAACAATGAACAGAAGAAGCAATTAAGACTAAGGAACAAAAACCAGTAGCAAAGGGTACTCCACAAAAACTAATATATTTTCCTAAAAGAAAACTATTCTACAACATCAAAGGGTTCAAGAACTCAAAGAACTTAAACAAACAAACACTCCTAGCAACAGATAACAGGCACGCTATTTCCACGGACAAGAACAAAAGTCGAACAAATAAAAATAAACCGCTTCCCACAACTTCGGTAAATAGGGACAGTTAATACAATAATACAATTAACGCCACCCCCTCCCCCACAAAATAATATGAATGAAGCAACTAGCAATAGGCAAAGGAACAAAAATAGAAGAATATAAGTAAACCGCACATTGGGTTGGACGGTGGACTAACCACCTACCCCGGAAAGCAAATGACCGAGAAGCTCCAAGGGCGATTAGTAAGCACAAAAGAAAGGTTTAAAGCTTCACTAATGAAAAGTAAGAATACTATACCATCCAGGAGCACTAAAAGTGCTCGTAGGAACACTAAATGAATGCTATGTAGACATCCTAGCAGTCCAAGAAATGCGATGGACAGGGAACGGTATTATGGATACAAGAAAACCACACAATAATGTACGGTAGATATAAGAAGCAACATGTACATGGAACAGGGATTGTAATAAGTAACCAAATTAAAGCAGCAATATTCGACTTCCAAGCAATACGTGATAGAATCTGCACAATCCGATTAAAAACCAAAGTATTTATACTTAGTGTAATAGTTTTATACCAAGCTACGAAAAACCTATAGGCAATGTCCGAAAAGTGATAAGCAGATACGTGTTTGGGCGATATCAACAACAAAGTGGGACAAGAAAAGGTATATCCACCAACTATATATAAGTAATTTCAACCAGCATACGGAAAGTAATAATAATGGAAAAAGATTAATCCGACTACCAGCGTCCTTGAACTTGATAGTGACAGGAACTCGATTGCTACACAGAAGACTGTATCAAATGACATGGAACTTACCGAACGACGGATGACACATGATATACAAAGTATACGTCTGTGCATCCACGTTTCGAATGTTTCTAAGTGTTTTGTTGTATCATTATTTAATGTCCGACTTGTTGCCCCAATGGGGAAAATGTAGTATCGGACCATTCTTGTCTTAAATCAACGCCCATGTCGAGACAGGTCAATAACATTTTCATTTTAATAAAAGCTTCACGTGCTTGTTCTATACGGGTTAAAATTTCATTACCACGGTCCCAGTATAGTTGAACCCATGTACCGAGGTATTTGTAGCAACTACCTTGTTGTGCAATATTATTATTAATCATTATATTAATTGGTGCATTCCCTTTTAACAGTTGTAAAATTGATAGGCTATTGAGAAGCACAGATTAGAAACTGATTTTTTCCAAAGTTTCCTCACATTTAGAAAAAAATACAGACAGAATATTCAAAGCAGACGAAACGGCTTTCCCGTAGTGCCCTAAAACAGGAAAGAATCTTGCACCACGCGGAAAAAATATATATAATTTTAGCAAAACTTCTGTAAAGAAGAAGAATTTTATTTGCGGTTTCGGGATCAGGTAAAATTGCTCCGCCTATGCCGGTATTCCCATATAGAAGACTGCCAGCCGATATCGTGCGTTCTATACCAAGACGATGGGAAGTTGTTAAATCTGATTCTGGTTGGATGACTGGCGAAGTATTTTATGAATATATGTGTAATGTATTCGAGCCATAGTTGAGGCAACAGAACTTAAAGCAACCATTCATCTTCTTGTCGATGGTCATAAGTCTCACTTGACTATGCAGCTAAGTAACTTTTTGCGAGTACAATAGGTAGTACTTGCAGCCCTCCATCATAATGCTACTCATGTGCTACAACCCTTACATGTTACCATTTTTTCCTTATAAGGTGCAGCTAGAAAACTTACCTGCGAAAATGTCTTATGCAATATGAATGTCAAAACAAAATATGGCAGATATATTATCAGAAATAATCAAAGAAACGGTTACTGAAATAATGATTAAGAATGGCTCTCATGCTTGTGGGATTTTTCCCTTTAATCCAAATAACGTCGATTATTCCAAATGTATTAATAAAACCAATAAAAATATAGAAGGAGTAATGAGAAGAGAAAGCAAAGAAGAATTGATAAATGACAAATTGTTTTTAGAAAATATATTACCTGCTAACGTTGCGTTTGCAACAGATGCAAGAGCATGACAACATTAACAATGACTAAGGTGGTGAAGCATCAGCAACAGAACTTTATAATCTATGGAAACAATTACAACTAATAGTAGAAAACGTAACGTAAATGAAACGCTGGAACAAGGCAAAACAGATGTGAATGCACTGATTGATAATGAAACAGATGTCATGGATAAAATATCCGTTGCTAATTTTGTCAGTACAATAGATGGCTGATGTGTAATTTTGCTGAAAGTAAGACAACGGAAACAACAAGTAACGACATACATTTCAACTTCCACTCCACATCCATAAAGAACACAGACGATCTTCTACTGTCACAAAGTAATGAATTTACTTCAAATAATTCAGATATATCGCCATTTAAGAGAGTGCTTTTTGTACTACCAACACCAGGAAAAAATAAGGAAAGACGTCAGTGGTAACATCTGACCTGTGGCACACATATTTTGAAAGAAAGCGGGGACAAAAAAAACATATAGAAAGAAAGAGCAGCTAAAGCGGCTGAAAGCAAAAGGAAGACTAATCTAACCAAGTTTAAAAAGTTTAAAAGCCACAATAATGAGCAACGTGCAGACTGGAAGTGTTACAAATGCCAAATATGCTAGAAGAATCAAAAATTTTTTGAGAAGAAGTCGAATTGGTTGAGATGCGTTTCCTGTCCAAACAAAGACCATAATGTTTATATCAAGCACGAGTATTTAGAGAAAATTCAGATGGATTTTTCATGTGGTAGTGAATTTTTATGTGAAACGTGTAATAAGAAAAACTAAAGTAATAACGAAAACGATTATATTGAAAGCGATTATTCAAACTGAGAAATCAGTTATTTCAGTTTTTTTTTTTTCTACAATGTATATACATATTATGTAAGTTTAAAAAATAAAAAATCGTTTGAATTAAATTCTGATTTTTTAAAACTTCGATTTTTAAATTACGTTTGTTGTTGAAAATTCGTCCGAGTTTGATCAGCGTGCGGTCCTACAATTTTTATGCGCTGAGGGTATGCATTGTAGATTCATACGCGAATGCAAGCAGTACATGAAAATGCATGTATTGCGTACCCAACTGTGAAGGAAGGATTCAAAAAATTTAAAAATGGAAAAGAGGGGACTATGGATGAGCTGCGACCCGGTGCACGGTGTACTGCGTTAACAGAAAACAATATGGCATGTGTAGAAGGCCTAATTAGAGAAAATCCTCGAATTTCAATTAGAGAAAGTTCAGAAATTGTTGATGCGAGTGTAGGATCTGTCCATAGTATTGTTCGTAATCTGGGTTACAGCAAACCTTCTTCGCAATGGATTCCTCGTCTCTCGTCTAACGCACAAAAATGCTTGCGAATGGGCTTATCTCTGCAACACCTCATAGACTATAGGCAAAATGGTGATGACTTTCTTCTGTGAATAGTTGCTAATGACGAAACTTGGTGCCATTACTACGACCCTTCCAGTAACTTATCGTCGATGCAGTAGAAACATTCAATTTCACCATCACCGAAGAAGTTTAAAGTACAGCCTTCTGCAGGCAAGGTGATGTTAACATTTTTTTCGACCATGAAGGACCTTTATTGATAGAATTTAAGGAACATGGAGTCTACCCAAATCTATACCATGAAAATTTGCGCAAGCTTCATCAGGCAATATGACGGAAACGTCCAGGGAAACTTACGCGTGGGCTTATTTTGCTGCACGACAATGCTAGGCCTCATGTTGATAATGTATTAAAAGGAAATCTTCAACGAAAGAAGTGGAGGATGTTAGAGCATCCACCCTATAGCCCTGATGTATCGCCTTCCGATTTCCATATTTTTGGACCGCTGAAAAAGGCGTTAAAAGGTCGGCATTTTGAGACTGACGCAGAAGTACAGATAGCTGTGGAAGACTTCTTCGATCAACGGTCACAAGAATTCTATGAGCAGGGTATACGTCAGTTAGTAAAACAATTTGATAGGTGCCTTAACTGTGACGGAAATTATTTGTAATTAAATTGTTGAATAAATTTTTTATAAAGCAAAGATGGATTTCAATTGAACACACCTGGTAGAAGTTTGATGTCAGAAGTAATCATTAGCTATATGTAATCTACCAGTGTGATAGAGTACGCACTGGATCTATATTTCTAGTGTAACAGTTAATACAATGGAGCCAAAAAAGCATTAATCCGGGGATAAAAATACGGTCTGCTGCAAATAATAATTTAAGTAAAGATACAGGACAAACGAAGTGTTGGGCACCGCAGAATATCATGGCTGAAGAATATAAGAGACTGGTTCAGCCTATCTTCAGTGGTATTATTTCGTTCAGCAACATTAAAACCTAATATTTATGTTGATCAGCAACCTTCGCAATGAGAAGCTGCCATAAAAAGAAGAAGAATCCCGAAGGGCAAAGATGAATAGGACGAGCAAGAAGTAGGTGGCAGGACGGGGAAAAACTGGAGTAGCAAAGTGAGGAACGGAAGGGCAAGGGCACACCTGTAGTGCAATGGATGATGATGATGACGATGATGTATAAACAGTTAAACACCAACAGTCTCGTCCACGGTTTAAAAATGTAACTCTTCTTGGAAACGAAAATTAATTCCCAAATACATTACAACCTTTAAGTATTGAATCATGGTGAAGCACTAGTATGACATTCTTACACCACGAAAGGTGTGCCTTTGACTTTTAATTAACAATGTCCGTTTTGACAATATTTTATAAAATTACAATATTTTAAGAAGCTATAAGTTTTCATTCGATATTCATTTTACTGCATTCGAATGTAATAAAGTAGTTTCCAGTTTGGTTTTCGACGACTTTCCAATAAAATTTGTACTTTTCGGTGACGCATCCGTATGGAATTTGTTAATGTCTTGTCATTATAAAAAGTTAAAGGACGTAGTTTCAAATATCCTATCGCTAAGCAAGTTCCATTGATTGTGTGTCTTCTGATCTACTATAACAACTCAAACAGGATATATTGTTTGTTAATAACATAATATTACATTATCACTTTTAAATAAAAATACGTATAAGCTTGAATACTACACGCATGACTTTTACATTGCTAGATTAAATCTTAAAGTACGCTACATAAAAATTCTCAATTAGGTTAGCATGATTGATGTTCGGAATTTTAATTGATATTAACGACTTCTTAAAGTTTATCTGCAGTATATTAGACAGCCATAAGTGACTCTCTTAAAATGTTGTACAAAAAATAATTTCGAAGTAATTGCATCTTACATTCTTGGCAATGTTGTTAAATTATAGGAAATATCTGATTTTACGACTGAGTGGTTGAAAATTTTTACTTGATTTAATTTCAATTTCGATAACCTTTAAAGTTCATGGATCTTACTGGGTACTAAAACGCATAAGGGCAATAGTTCCTGTTCTAAACGTATACCTTGCTAACATTGTTTCCTAACAGAAACACTCATATCCAAGAGATTTTGTTGTTTAAATTGAATACATATAACCAGTTTTGTTTGTGTGAAAAAGTTGCAATGTTCGTCGTGACATTGTGCAAACCGTTAGAAAAATTTATGAAGATTCTGAAGGACGTTGTCGACAGGTGACATTTTCGTATTAGAATATTTTCCGATGATTGTTTACTAAATTTAGACATAAATGGAGAATTTGCGTGTGACAACCTCTCATTTGAATATTAAACTCCGGTGGGATCCATGTAGTATCATAAATTATTATATTTTCTAGTCGGCAAAAAGCAGCCAGTGTAAAACATTTGAAAATATTCAAAACCGTTATACTTTAATTGAGTGTTAAATTTTTGCAAGAAGAAAAGTACGGAAGTCATTTAAGCGTTTTCAAAGGTCGAAGACAAAATTCAGTGGATGTCATATTTAACACAAAAAAGTACAGTGTCCAAGACATATTTACAGAAAACATCCTGGTGCATATTTTACCAGAAAACACTTAGTTTAAAATAAATACTAAATGTATGTTAAGCTCACCTTCTACATATTGTTTTTATCGGCTAAAGTGTATTAGATCTTTCTCGTGTTTAATGTATGTAGCACCAAAAAGTCTAGCAGTAGCAGTAGTATAATAGATATAATTCAAGATCAGTAATTGTTCAATTTCATAAAACTTTGTAATTCGGCGGTGTTATACATGTACATTTTTATTATATCTATTCTTTACATTTTTCTCTTCTCCTGTGTTTAGGATAAATTTACAGAAACTTAAAAAATTTAAATTTAAGAAAAGACAAGAAATATTAATTAAAACTCCAGTAGGTAATAACTAACTACCCAATAGAAATTAAAGAACTGGTCAAAGTAAAAAGAAAAGCTTGAAGAAGATGACAGTAGACTAGAGACCGAACACACAAAAACATGTTAAACAATAGGACACAACGGTTAAACAGGGAGATTCAGAAAATCAAAGAAGAGTCAATCAATACGTACCTAAGGGAACTAACAGCAGACAGTGAAACCGAATATTCCCTACGAAAAGCGGCTAAACTTAGAAGAAGATTAAATGGAATTGATCACTTCGAAAGCAGTGAGATAAAAAACAAAACCGAACCTAAGGAAGCCAACAAGTTTCAATCTCATCCCAGGTGTAATTCTAAAACAACTTCCTAAAGAAGGTATTGTCCAATTACCTGTCCAATGCAGCTTTTAGGGTGAAATACGTACAAAATATCTAGAAAGTGGCGGAAATAATCATGATACCAAAACCAGGCGAACCACAAAATGAGGTAAAATCATACAAACCTATATCTCTATTACTGATAGTCTCTAAACTCTTTGAAAAATTGGTCCTCAAAAGACTAAAACCGATAATAAAAAGAGAAAGGCTAATACCAAACCACCAATTTGAGTTTAGACTCCAGCACTCGACCATAGATCAAGTACACAGAATTAGTGATATCCTTGAAAAAGTATTAGAAGAAGAGAAAGTCTGTTTATATATCTATCTAGATGTTGCGCAGGCCTTCGATAAAGCCTGCACAAGGGACTTATTCATATTGCTATGTTACCAAAATAGCGGTATAGACAACCTTAGTGTATGTAAAGTATTGTTAGTTTAATGAATACTGTTAGGTGGCTGGCGAGTCGAGGGATACCAAGTAAGGGTATTTATTCCAACGTAGGTGTTGGACGAATGAAAAGAACCCTGGAGCTCGATTGGCCAAACACTGGGTTGTTGGGGGAGAAAAAAAGAGAATGTTTGGAGTTTGTTGTATTATGTTTATATCAATAATTAATAAGTAACTCGGAAGACTGGAATAACGTTTTTATTAGTATGCATATTCTTACATTGTTCTCACTCTGTACAGGTGTCTACCCTGCAGTTCGATCACTCGTGAAGTGGGTTGTTCACCTATACTTCTTTAAGGTGCATTCACTACAACATCTCCCTTTTTTCTTAAAGCTAAATGAAACAGTAATTTTTAACACTGATTGCACACCTCAACTTAACAAATTAACTAATATCTCTATTCATAACTTAAACATGCATGAACATAATTAGGTATTATTGCAACAAGGTTATATAAACTTAGGTGACATAATTTCGAAGGAATGATGGCTTTTTAATGAACCGACCTGATCGGGTCTGGACACTATTTGAATTTTTGCCTTCATCTCTTCTTTCTGTCTTAACTATCTTAATATTAGCACTTTCACCACTTTGATTATAACTATTGTCTATCTCTATTGGTTCACTCGGAGGATTAGCAACAGAATTATTTTCTAAATAAGAATCTAATACATCCTCAAAATTCTCATCACAAACCTCCTTAAAATTACTGTTACTGATTTTGTTCAGAAACCGCCTATTTCTTATGAATGCTTTGTTATTATCAGTTTTTATCACGTATGAACGTGGTCTGTTTGAATCTATTTTAACTACTTTTGAGGGTTGCCATACTTTGCTTCCAGGATCTTGCATCATTACAGTATCATGGACAACTGTCCACAGCCACTGAACATTTTTCTTCATCAGCTGCCTTAAATTAAACGTTAATTTTGATAAATTAGGAATAAACCGTGATAAGTATGTAACCATACCAAGAAATCTGCTTAAGTCTTCCCTACTAGTTGGTATTTGAATTTGTTTTATTGCCTCTGTTTTGTCATCATCAGGCAATATGCCTAGTTCCGTTAAGACATGTCCAACATATTTGACCTTATTCTGCTTAAATTTACATTTATCCCTATTAAATTTAACACCTCTTTCTTTTGCTCTAGCTAATACATTGTGCAGTATTAGATCATGATTAACTTCAGTTTTTGCAAATATAATGATATCATCAATGTAGACTTGTACCCCTTCTAAGCCTGTAAAAATGTCAGTATACGTTTTATGAAATATTTCTGGTGCGTTACATAAGCCATAAGGTAACCTTAAAAATCTATACCTTCCAAATGGAGTTGCAAAAGTTGTGAGATATGACGATTTCTCCGCTAACTCAATTTGCCAAAAGCCTTTGTTGGCATCCAGGGTAGTATAGTATTTTGAACCTGCTAAATTATGGGTTAGATCTTCGAATGTAGGCAATTTATAATACTCCCTGCAAATGGCTTTATTTAACCCTTGTGGGTCTAAACAAATTCGTAATTGGTTGTTTGGTTTATTAACTAAAACAATGGGATTGACAAACTCTGTTGGTTCATCGACTTTACATATTACCTCATCGTTCACCATTCTCTCCAATTCTAACTTTAATTTGTCTAACTGAGTATACGGAATTTTCCTGCACGGAATTACAACCGGTTCGTAATTTTCAACTAACTTGAACTCACACGGTTGCGACTGAATTTTACCAAGGCCTGTGAATAGCTCTGCATTTTCTGCGATAATTTGCTCCGTGTTAAGATTTTCAATTTGGTCAATCTGATTTATGGTTAAAAGATTCAAGGTTTTGATTGCTCCTATACCAACAATTGGAGTCGAAGTCATGTTTGTTTCTGCTATTACAAAAACCAATTCTGTTCTTTTATTATTTGTCATAACTTGTAATTTGCAAGATCCTTTCGTTTTCAAAATTGAACCCTCATAATTTCGCACTATCATATTTGATGGAGTCAATTCGATGCTTAATCCTAGTTTGTCAAAAACATGCCATGGGATTACATTAATTTGTGCACCCGTATCAATCTTAAACTTAATACATTGATTACATTCTATTATTTTTAATTCTATAAACCAATCATCTACAATTGTATCTACTGTTTTGTAAGATTCTAATGACCCTAATACATATTCTGAAACTACCTCATTATTATCCTGCTCCGCAACCTCTTCTAGATCTCCTGCGACTGCATTGACATTTCTTGCTCTGCATACTGTGGCGAAATGATTGTTGCGGCCACATTTTAGGCATATTTTACCATATGCTGGACAATGGCCCGGATTATGGACATAACCACATCTGCTGCAATTTCGTTGTCTCCCTGAAAACCCTGAAAATCTTCTATTCTGCGCGATAGAAGGAAGTGTTGGTTGATTTGCTTGTGCTCGTCCGTTGTTGTTGCCACGGTTCCATTGTCTTGGTTGTGAAGTGGTCCCTTGGTGTCTCTGCGGGTGGCTCGGTGTGTTGCTGTAGGTTTTTTTTACGGTCCCCATGCTGAACTGCTTCGCTTGTAATGCTCCTACTTCTAGGTTATTGGTTTCTTGTAGCTGTTTGATGTGCGCTTCACTTTGCTCGGCTGCTTTGCATATCTCTACGGCTTTGTCCAGTTTGAGATCGGCTTCTCTTAATAACCTGTTTTTAACATGACAATTTCGGATTCCGCAAACTATTCGGTCACAGATTAGGCTGTCTCTTAAGGTTCCAAAGTTACAATTGGACGCTATCTGCCTCAACTCTGTTAAATACCCATCAAAGTTTACACCTACTTTTTGAATACAAGTGTTGAATTTGTGACGTTCGACACTCGGATTAACTTTCGGTAGAAAGTATGCATCCAATTTGTCGAGAATTGACTTTGATTTTGCTCTCTCTGCTTCTGTGAGTCCTAAAGTATCAACGACCTCTCTTGCTTCGTCCCCCATACAGTGGAGAAGTACTGCGGCTTGGACTTTTTCCTCTTTCGAAGTGCATCCCGAGGCTAATGCATATATTGTAAAATTATCTGTGAACTTCTTCCAGTTTACTCCCAAGTCCCCACTCATCTGAATTGGCTTTGGTTGTTTTATAAATTCCATTTTCTTTGTTTCGGTTACCTATCTGCACGTGGTTTCCTAACCTCTAATCTTCAAATTCGCGGTACTCTTCTACTCTGCCTGGTACTCTATTAATCACGCGGGTCCTTCTTTTCGTTATAATGACTACGACTGCGCCATGTTGTATTATGCTTATATCAATAATTAATAAGTAACTCGGAAGACTGGAATAACGTTTTTATTAGTATGCATATTCTTACATTGTTCTCACTCTGTACAGGTGTCTACCCTGCAGTTCGATCACTCGTGAAGTGGGTTGTTCACCTATACTTCTTTAAGGTGCATTCACTACAACAGAGTTTGTAAATAAAAATGTAAAGCTGCGGAGGTGAAAATTATTCACAGTAATCCGAGTTAATTCTTAAGTTCAAAATTAAATATTAAAAATGTTAAGATTGGATTAGAATGAGTTTGGAATAATTGTAACCTTATAAAAGTAATAAAAAGTGGACGATAAATGTACTGGTAATCTTTCATTTGGGACGTAATCAGAGTCAAAGACAGCAAACTACGAAGAAGTGGAAATATAATAAATGAGCGACCCAGCAATTGAGATAAACTATTATGAGAGCTAACCGGATGCAAGGTGAAGTAATTTTAAGTAACTGCAGTTAAGGTTGAATTAGAAGTGTACGTTGCTGTCCGTACATAGCAATATATTAAACAAATTATTACCCAAACAATTTGCTGATGTGCTAGAGTCGTACATACCATATAGACTGTTCCGTATAAAACAAGAAGATGAATATTCAGAGCTAAAAGACGTAAAACCAGCAGTTATTCAAGTAGTGTACTGGGACCGACACTGTATCTCTTCTACCTGCTACAGATCGGTAATGTCACGATTGCTACATTCGCAGATAATACTGCAATCCCGACTGTAGGAAATGATGCGTCAGAGACAACAGAGAGACTCCAACAAAGAAGTAACCAGATATTCAGATGGACGAAGAAAAGAAATGGAAGTTCAAGCTAAACGAGAACTAATCTACTCACATCAACTTCACTTACAAGAATATCAGAGACTAGGCACCTGTAACAATAAAATTAATAACAGCATAATACTATATGCAAACACGGCACAGTATTAGGGATTACTCTTGATACTAAACTGCACTAGAAGGCACACGTAAAAAAGGAAAAGGAAGAAATATCGAAAATTGTATTGGCTCTTGGGACGCAACTCTCAATTGTGAATACCAAACAAAGTCATGATACACCAACAGATCTTAAGACCGGTCTGGGTTTATGGCATCCAACTTTGGGACTGTGCCAAACAGTGCAATATAAATAGCATACAGAGAATCCAGAACAAGGTACTACGAAACATAGTAAATGCCCCATGCTACGTACGCAACAGCGACATCCATCGTGAGCTTGGTATAGAAGATACTGTTACAGAGATCCAGCGATTTGCCACAAAGCATGAATTGAGATTCCATAATCATGTCAATCCTGAGGCGATCTAACTGCTGGACACTAATGGATTGATAAGAAGATTGAAGAGAACTAAACCCTTCGAATTAATGCAGAGTGCGAGTGAAAATTCGAAGTATATGTTAGCGTAGGACCCAAGCAATTAAAGAAAACTATTGGATGATTGGGTGAACCATAGTTTTAAATGTATTAGTAACTCAGATTAGAAAAATACTAATGGCTAGTTTTGTAGACTAGTTTTAGTAAAAGTAAGACCTTGTAGATCTTCAGCAATAAAAGGAGTTAATTAAAACTCCCTCATTTATATAATAACAAGTTGAACTTGTGGGCTACGCTCTATGCTTATGCACTAACAAAATGATATTTTGTTGACGAGAGTAATGGATTTCGTATGATATCAATGATATTTATATGTTTGTGTATTTTAAATTCATTTAAATGTTCTTCATTTTATTCGGCAACCCTGTAGCTTCGTATAGCGTTTTCTTTCTCCGATGTATCTCTTTCTTTTAGATTAAGCGCCCATTATTTAACTTTTCAGTTGGTGTAAAGCACGGTTTAAGTAATGTAATACCTATAATGGTCATTTTAAAATAATATACATCAATAAAGTGGGAAAAATATCTTCTTGCACCAAATTTTGCTTCTCTTAGGTGGAAAGTGCATTTAAAGAAATATGTAAATTGTCCTTGTAGCTAGTTTTTCCAGACTTCTGTCCAGTTGAGTGCGAATACTAGCATAAATACAAATTAAAACTTTTGAGGGATTGATAGTTCATAATAATACTGTTCTGAAGAGAATGTCATTAATCCCAAATACGTAACTATAACAAAGATAAGACGAATATATAACTACTTAATACCTGAAAAACATTTTATGCAAAATTTTTTTTCAGACTTGTGTTGATTTGTTGTTATGTTCGTTTAGTTTTACCACTTCATAGAAATTAAAATTCTATTTTAATTGCCGTTCTTATGTTGATTACAATTTTCATTATTTTCGAAAATTAAATTTATGGGAGGCCACTTTCGAATCTTAGTCGAACGCTTGACATGCTTATTTAGTCTGTTGACGCCGGCCAAATGGAATTCTTAGACCCCTTTCGGCAGTAACATGGTTTTAGAAATGTTATGTTTCTCGGAAATCGCACTTGTAAGAATTTGTTCTAGAACTCTTGCACCATATTTCGCAATGTGGTGTAATAATTTCGGCCGACGGATATTCACGTTACGTTTCCTCTTCAGTCGATTTTCCACCTTCGTTCGGCCCGGTCACCCGAGACCATCCTTGGGGACCGTAGATAAATTAAGAAATAGAGTGGACGCTAGGCTTTGGGAGTGAACTGACGTGTTTTTTTTTTTTGGATGCCAGATTGTGTCGCAGCTCTTCTGGTAATGGAGTTATCGTTTCGTTTTTTGCGTTAGACAAACAATTCAGTGAAATTATTTTTTCGACTTGTGTCGGATAAAAGGTATCAAACCCGTGGAAGTTCTGTTTTTCGAGCCGTTTTAAGTGATCCTCCCGTACAGCGCAGCGGCGGAGATCTTGACATCTGAAGTTCCCGTCTCTTCTCTCTCGACGTCGGAAAAGCCCTGGCTGTAGCATCCATTCGATCCAATCTTCAGGGGCATGCCAGTAATGTCATGTCAGTAATCTAAATGAAGTTAAATTATATTGGTCTTAAAATTTACCATATCTTTTATTTTTGTGTATTTTTTTTATCTTTGTGTGCATGAACTTTGCGAGCTTTATATATAAGAGGAGGAACAATAAAGGTGAGTCCGATTCCCGTAAGCTGCTGGCTTCTCGGCCTTCCACGAGAACTGGTAATCTGCTGTGATTTTGAGTGTGGCGCCCGTTAATTTTGACATACCCAGTACACAACTAGGAAGGTTTCCCTCCATAAACGGTTTCCGTGAACCACCCCTACTCCTCTAAGCTAAGCTAGGCCTTTTTCCACCTATCCTGTAACATTTTATTTGTCAATATGGTAGCTTGGTCATGCCTGTTTGTTTTTTTTACCTGCAACATACTTTTTATAGAATTTATGTAATACGTTATCTACACGTGTAAACAAATATGTGTTTTATGTAATTGTGTTGAAATTAATGTTGTTTATTGATATAGTGTTTCAAGAGCATCTTTAAATGTTTCTAATAATCCAGTTACTAATTTTACAAAAATATGTAGTTTTAATAAATGTATATATTTGTTTCTTAAGGAGGTATTAAGATATATTCGAGTTGGGTCTTTAAATGTGCATTATGTCATGTAAAACCGTAATATGAAATCAGATTTGCTTTAATGTCAAATATAATAAAGTTATTTCTATAATAATTTGATAATTACTTGCAATTATGATCTGTTTCCTGACTGGTCGTTGGAATTTTGAAATGCTCACAGCTATAAGCTGTAAGCGTTGCTCTTTCAATTTTTTCACAGGTTTTGTGTATTTCCGTAGCAACGGCTTGATAATAATTAAATGTTTTGTTGTTTTTTAAGCTTGTAGCCTGTTTAACAGCGAAGCCTTTGGCGGAAATACCATATATTTCATTAAAAACGTCTCCACAAGAATTCTGCGTGTTTGGCGTTAGCTAACCGTCATTTGTTTATCGACACTATTTTTTCTTTAAGTCTACGAATGACTTCAATAAATGTCAACACAATGTGAAACGTCAAATTATACTATTGCAAGGAAGGTTTCCTTCGTTTAAATTATTTAACTTCAGTGAAGTCAATTATAAACAACTAACGTGAATTTTTCAATAAAAAACATTTTCGCAAAATCAAAATAAATTTGCTTAATGACGAAACAACTTTACAACAAAGCCAATGTGAATAAATTACTCAAATTTTCTACTTATCGGTCAGCGAAAATACAATTAGGAATTTTGATTTTCCAAAAGATTCTACGAAGAGCAAGCTTCTGCTACAGGTTTCAAAACGCAGTAAAGATGCCAACCTATTTTAACAGCAGGCGTCTTCTTTCCTGTGTGTCATTGCTACATTTTAAATTCAAGCTTCAACCGCTTTTTAATGTTTCGTTGTGCTTTTGAAATTAAATATCAAACGATCCAAATTGTTATAGCATAAAGAAACCCTGAGATTAAGAGTAAGATATTTGCTTGTGGACATTCTATAGATTTGATCAACAATTCATCAAAGCACTTTTCAATTAATTTATTTGTAAAACAGCAGTTTAATGAGGCATATTTAAAAGTTAGAGGAAGTAAAACATTGCGTTGTAAGATCTTTTGTTCGAACGTTTTAGCCTACCTGTAGATTAATGGTACAGGTTTTGCAGGAAAGTGCTATTTTAAAATTTATTTTTAAATAAAGAAGGATTTACCAAGGATTAAATATTTAATTTCCATAATGAGCATATTTAGCAACCCCCAAATTAGTTTCAGTTCGCTTATTAGGGCAGGTTTCCAATTAATACCTGAACTGTATCTGAAGAGATTGGTAGAAACTATTGAAAACCGATATACTTGGATTACTGGAAAAACATTCTAGCTTATGCATTTTAGTTGGATACTAGGAAATTTGTATATGCAAATTTTGGAGAGCGTTTGATTGGTCCCTGTGGATCAGTCGTTTGACGGTCTCGCTCGCCTGCTTTAAATCTCATCGATTTCCATTTATAGAACCAATTAAAAGCGTTTCGTCTAAATTCGATAAATACTGATGCAAGTCTTCGAGCAAAATCCTTTTGTTACAAGGTGTATCTAGTGATTTTTCACCTGCTCGATAAGATCTAGTAACTGTATTTCGAATTTAAAGTGTTATCTTGAACTGTTCTTGGAATAATTACAATCAACCGTTCTGTTACGGATAAATTGTACGTACTGTATTTTGAAACTGGGGCATAAAATCCACTTTAATTTTTTTAGAAACTTTATAAACAGGCAAAATATGGAAAGATCCAGCAAAGTGTTTCGCACAATTTAACATCAATTACTGCATGAAGGAGTAAAAAGTATTCAACCCAGATATATTTTTCTTTATTTTGAAATCTGCAAGGGTTCATCACCTGAAGAGCGTTGTAATGTTGCAGTATCTATTTTAAAATCTGCTGTCACTATTACATAGTTAAATGTCAGTTTTATTGCGAAAATAAATCAAATTTCACATTACAGTCGACATTCCCAAACAATTAATTAACAAGCTCATTTAAATATTAAATCCAGATATATACGTATTAAGTTGGGACATCAAAATCAATTTACAGCGTCGAAATAAAATAAAGCTATAAATTATTGCAATAAAACAACACTGCAGATGGTTATGACGCTGTTAAACACGAAGTGACTAATTAATCTATTTTAAACAACATTAATAAAGAATAGGATTTTGCAACCACTATAAATTGATTATTGGGTAATACAATGGGCTTCTCCTTCAAGCTCTGATTATTCGAACTGCCGATGGGCTTATTCAATAATATGGCATTTCTATTGTTTTGCTAGTTTGGATTAATGTAACAAAGTATATTAATTTCTTGTGACAGCTAATTTAATATTTGTAGCTACCTTCATAATTATTGCCAATCAAAAAAATCTTGCCTTTGCTTTAAATTAAAATACGTCATCAGTGTTCGACCAACGTTGCCAGATATAATTGCGTTTGCTGTCATTAACCAGCTTTTGTCGATTTATAGCTGGAATTTATAATACGCGGTGTGTTCAACTGGAACCCAGCTTTACTTCATAAAAAATTTTTCAACAATTTAATTACAAATAATTGCCGTCACAATTAAGGCACCTGTCTCATTGTTCTCTTAACCGACGAATACCCTGCTGATAGAATTCTAGTAGCTGCTGATTGAAGCTATCTGAACTTCTGCGTCAGACTCAAAATCCCGACCTTTTAACGCCTTTTTCAGCTGTCCAAAAATATGGAAATCGCAAGGCGATAGATCAGAGCCAAAAGGGGGATGCTCTAAAACCATCCATTTCTTTCGTTGAAGATTTTCCTTTACCACATTAACAACATGAGGTCTAGCATTGTCGTGCAGCAAAATCACCCCACGTGTAAGTTTTCCTGGACGTTACCGTCTTATTGATTGATGAAGCTTTTTCAAAGTTTCATTGTACAGATTTGCAGTGACATTTACTACAGGTTGCTTAAACTCTATCAACAAAGGTCCTTTATGGTCTAGATGTTAACACAACCTTGCCTGCAGGAGGTTGTGCTTTAAACTTCTTCGGTGGTGGTGAACTTGAATGTTTCCACTGTATTGACGATAATTCACTGGATGGCTCGTAGTAATGACACCAAGTTTCTTCATCAGCAACTATTGACAGAAGAAAGTCATTACCATTTTGCCTATAGTCTGTGAGGTGTTGCAGAGATAAGCCCATTCGCAAGCATTAGACAAGAGACGAGGAATCCATTGCAAACAAACTTTGCTGTAACGCAGATTACGAACAATACTGTGGACAGATCCTACACTCGCACCAACAATTACTAAAATTTCTTTAATTGAAATTCTTCGATTTTCTCTAATGAGGCCTTCCACACATGCCATATTGTTTTCTGTTAATGCAGTACACCGTGTGCCTGGTCGCGGCTCATCCATAGTCTCCTCTTTTCCATTCTTAAATTTTCGGCCCCGTTCCTTAGCAGTTGGGTACGCAATGCATGCATTTCCATACAGTTCTTTCATTCGCGTATGAATCTGCAATGGCTGCACACCCTCAGCGCATAAAAATTGTAGGGCTGCATGCTGATCAAACTTGCACGGATTTTCAACAACAAACGCCATTTCAAAATCGAAGTTTTGAAAGTCAGTATCAAATTCAAACCCCGGAAACTTATGAATGTGTTGCTTACAAACACTACTAACATTAACGAACGTCATTTGAATTATTGCATTTGTTTTCAAGGCTAAGTTGATCAAAGATGGGTTTCAGTTAAACAACCTTCGTATATTTTCATCAAATATGGTACACAGGGTGACATAATAATTTTGTTTCCTAATGTCTTTATTATAGCAGCTTGGAGAAATCTTTAAATACAAAACTTGAAAGTAGAAAATGGTGAAATCTGTTTGAGGTGATATCACTTTAAATCGTACTTCTGTGTTTGAGTGGTTTAAATCGGGGGTCGGGAACCTATTCGAGGTATCGGGTCACTTGAGTAACCAATAGGTGGCGGTAGGCAAATAAAGGGGGGGAGTTACACTATACCTTTAAGAAAGGGTTTTTTCTAAGTTTAACTAGGAAACCAATGACTCCCTCTGATCCGTTAGTCGGGAGGTGCTATATCTTTCGATCCACGAAATCCGTTCGAGAAGGGCATTGGAGCCGGGGTGACAACGCTCCAAGTATGTACCTCCCATTCAGTGTGCCAGCTGGGGCGGTTGCAGTAGCTTCCCTTCTGATGAGTACCTGCAGGCTATTGGCGTTGTGGTAGGTTCTAGCAAACCACGTCAGAAATTCAATATTATACAATTAGTTTTGAAATTAGTTAAAGCAATAGAAGGAATCAATTTATATACAACAACCGACAATTGGCCCACGAAGCAATACCTGCAAAATTTTCAATTTTTTATTCGTGTTAGTGAATTGCTTCCTAGTTACTTACAATTTTATGTTATATTGCTCCATATCATATCGTTTTGTTTAAGTAAGTCGATATTAAGGTAAAGAACGATGGAAGGAAATGTAAACTAAGCTAACGAGAAAACCTTGAATCGGGTGAAAATATAGTTCAAGATAATGTCTCTGAGAATCATTAAAACTTGAGATATTGCACTGATAAAATCAAGCGCCGCAGCGGGACGAGAAGGTTTCTTTTTATTAAACATTACGCGGGCCTTTAAAAACACATCTTTTGACGAAACTACGCGAGCCGTACAGAAAGTGCTAGAGATTCAAAGATGGATGTGAGAGTGTTTAAGATATCATTTGTACTAGGCTTCCATCGATTTCTTGGAATGTATTTTATTGGTGATGAGTCATGGGTGGTTCACTACCATCATGCATTGGAAAATTGGCACCAAAACTCAAAAAGTTTCGTTTAGATCCGGCAGCAAAACCACGCTTATTACCTTTTCGATAAACAGGGTCATTCATAAACAGAGGCGGCCATTGGCTCGTGGTCCTGGGTTCAATTTCCAGTACCGGAACGTCAGATTTTTAACGGCCGTTCTCCCTCGCAAGGCAATAGCAAACCACGTTAAGCTGTAGGTACTCTATGTCTGTGGCACTATAGACGCGCTACACAGGTATAGGAGAGAAGACT
Organism: Limonius californicus; assembly: GCA_014611495.1. Classification (NCBI taxonomy): domain Eukaryota; kingdom Metazoa; phylum Arthropoda; class Insecta; order Coleoptera; family Elateridae; genus Limonius; species Limonius californicus. Next base: position 22,594 of record JABXWE010006032.1, on the reverse strand, counting down.
GCTACGTCTCGTAAGAGACAAAGCACTCTGAGGAGAAGATTCATAAAGAATGTGTGCCTGAATGACAAACAATAAATAGTGCATTCTACGTTGATGTGATAAAGAGATTATTGCAATGCACGTTGCAAGTACGACTACAGTTGCGAGAAACGTGTAGTTAATTCTTGTTGCATGGCAATGCACCTGCCTATTATGCACTCATTGTAAAGCCATTTCATTTAATGAACACGACGTTGTTGGGATCGGTTATCTACTCTATTTACGTGACTTGGCACCAACGGCCTTTTTTATTTCCTAAAGTAAAAACTATTGTCAAAAGGAAACGATTTCAGAACATATTCATATTAACAAACACTTATCCCCCCAATTGAAAGTAGTGTCTTCGGACGCCTTTGCCGACTGTTTTCCTTAACTTTTTGAACGTAGCAGTGAGTGTATCAAATTAAATGGTGATACCTTAAAATCAATTCTATATATTTTCTGTGATACTTAAGTTACGTTTCTTTTTATTATTCCAGTCCAGGTATTAAACTGCGAAATCTAGTATGCATAACATTGCAAAACTTAATCTGAAGAGTGGTTTCCTAAATCGTGTACTGAAAGACTTTCCAAGGTGAAATTTGTTTATGACTACTTACAGTTGCCATTTGTAGTAGATAATTTACTGAATTGATTGTAGTCGCATAGATAATTAAATCTGGTACCATATAGTTGTTTGTTTAAGTTACTAGTGCTCTACAACCTAAATATTTTGGTGCTTATTAATAATAATTCAACTGAGCTTGTTTAGTTTAAAAAATTCTTTAATGCAGTCAGTTAAATGCAGACGCGTATAACTACTAATTTCCAAAGTTTATAGAAAAGCGTTGGTAAAAATTTTAAATTTGACTTCTGTCAAGGCATTAATACAGTTTGTAAAACTATTCCATGTAGTTGTAAAATAAAATTCCCTCTCACTTTCCAAACCCGTAAACAGTAACATTTCAATTCGAAAAGAAGGAAAATATTAATTGTTGAAGATGAAACGTTGAAAAAGAGATGCTATCATGAAATACACCAATTTATGATATGCCTAATTTTTATTTAATGTACGTAATAAATATTAAGGTATTTGATTTTACAACAAAATACCGAAAAACGAAGGAGAAGAGGATTCCATGCTCATTATAAATACAATTTGTACAAAATTTAAACACACAAAGTTTTGACATTAAACATACAATATGTAATATATGAGATTGTATAAGACTTACAACATTATTAGCCACTGAAATTGTAATATTTCAAAAGATGTTCTAGTGTACAGCTGCAGAAGAATTAGAAAGGCATAGTTCATTATGAAACATAAACCATGATCTTAAAGTTTGCCATAAGGGATCTCTTCTAAAGAATAATTGACACTGAGTTTATGATTATGAATTAACAAAGGCACCATCGTAACTGTAACTCCATAAAAGGAGCCTCCAATGTAATATCAATAATGTTGAATGAAATAAACTAGTTTTATATATTTCTGATACATGAACGTCAACTTTTATTTTATTCGTCATTTTCATCTCGGTAATTATAAATTATATCAAAGCAATTAAACGAAAATGATTTCTACTGTCGCAGACTATTTTCTATTGGTCAAACTTTCATTGGAATATTCTTTAGCGTATTCTTCCATATTATTACGGATAATTTCATAACAGTTGGTATTTTGGATTAGATTTTATAACTGAGTAATCAGAACTTCCAATTCTTCAATTTATTTTATACGGTTAGCACTAAAAGGCAGAAGTATGATCCAAAAATCGTGCTTTTTACACCGAGATTTCTCCGAACTAAATACCAGGCAGACAAACACGTCAAAAATAACATATAAGAAAGAAGTATAGGGAATATTCTATAACTCATAAATTAGGTGGATGAAGAGGACAGCCAATAAAACAAAAATGATAGACTAGCCAGCGGAATCACCGGGCCTGAATCCCGTAAAAAGCTTTTAGCAAGGGATTACACACATCATATTCAGAAGATAACCCACAAAAAATCAAACCACCTTTGTCTTGGTCGACCTCTCCTTCTGCTGCTTTCGATTTGCCTCTGATATATTTGCATTGGTATTTTGGTACCCTCCATGCGTTCTACGTCTTCAGCCCATTTTAACATTAGGTGTTTTGGGAACTCTACAATATTTGCTTCCTTGTGCAGTTGTTTCAATTCAAAGGTGTACCTGGTTCTCAAGGTCCTATCTTCCTTCACGAGTCCGAAGATTCTTCGTAGTATTCGTGGCTCGATTTGTAGTGTCTCTTCTGCCTGTTTGGTTATTGTCCACGTTTGGCATCCATGTGTTACCATCGGCCTTACTGTAACCTTATAATTCCGTATCTTAGTTATTCTTGTTACATACGATGTTTTAAAAATCGGTAACAGTGAAAAATATTTTCTGTTCCAGGATGTACTTTTCAGTTGAATTTCCTGTTTAATCTTATTCTTCATATTTATTTAGGCTGCCAGATATTTACATGATGGACTACTTCGAAATTTATGTCCTGCACTGTAATATTTTGCTCTATTTTTGTGTTACTAAATTACTTTATTCATCGGATATGTTATCCATCCCCAGTGCCTTACTGTTGTTCATCTTTTGTAAAGTACTATTCCTTTTTCTATTATGGACTATTTTACCTCTGTTTACAATTACAAATATAAAGAGTAACTGCCTCATTCTGGATATGCAGACGCACCTTTGGGGCCTAAAAGTGAATGTCATCATGTGAATGTACACGGCGGTAATAAGGCCCCTACTCACCTATGCGGCCTTGGTGTGGTGGCCTTCTACCACCACATTAACCACAAGAAAACGTCTTGGTCAACTCCAACGACTAGCGTGTCTAGGAGTGACAGGAGCAATGCGAACTGCCCCCACCTTGGCTCTGCAGGCACTTCTCGAACTTGCGCCCCTTCACATAGTGATTGCGGCTGAGGCTAGAAGGCAGCTTACAGGCTCAAGTGTGCCGAGCAGTGGTCAAATGCTGGGGTGCCACTGGGGCACCACTGGGGCACATGAGGCTCCTGCCGAGGTTGGCGGAGACCCATGTCATCTTCAATACGAGAAGTGACCGTTTGCTCACCAAATACTTCTTCAACACACCTTACAAAATCGTCCTTCCCGGTAGGGAAGATTGTACCACCCAAAACTGCAACCTTCTGACTCCCAAGGGTACCTTCCAAGAAGGTATAGGCGCAGGTGTCTATGGCGAATCAGCAAGAGTAAAACTTTCGTTCTCTCTCGGCAAGTACGTCACTGTTTTCCAGGCCGAAGTTTCGCAAACAAACACATCTACATTTGCTCGGGCAGCCAATCAGCTATCCGAGCTTTAAAGTCTTGCAGAGTAACTTAGGAGCTAGTGCTTGAATGTCGCTTGGCTCTGATGCGACTCTGTGAATATAACTCAGTAAAACCGCTGTGAGTACCAGGCCACAGCTACATCGATGGTAACGAAGAAGCGGACTCCAAAGTTCCAAGAGCTCCTAAAGTTTAACAAGAAGCGAATCCGGACCCTAACAGGACTCCTAACGGGCCACTGTCAGCTGAACAAACACCTACATAGGATCGGCAGCTTATGCGATGAAGGGGACGAATCCTCTCTTCACATAATGTGCCAATGCCTCAGTCTCATGAGGCTGCGGCACAAATATCTTGGGGCTGGAATACTGGAACCGGAAGATTTACAGCTCATCCCCTTAAACCAGATGCTAGCCTTCGCGGTGGGTACTGGGCTTTTTGGGGACAAGCCCTAACAGCGCGGATTGCACATTGGGCCTATGGCCTGAGTGCTGTAGGTGGAAAAAACCTGCAACGCATCATACAATACAATACAATTACCTCTGGTTGTACTGTATATCTTGTTACATTTGGGATTCCTTCTCGCTTTTCCTTCGTGTTAACAGTTCCTTCAGGTGTTTTTTCCATCTTTCCATAATTTCTGGTTCTTATGATATAACGTCCTTCTTTGCACGTTAGGGATATGGGGTGAAGGTCTTGTCCGGTATTTCTGATTATATTTTACATTCTTTTGACCTCTTCCATTTCTCACGCTTGATTTTTCTCTGCAATTTGGTTAAAAGGTAGTTCTCTTTTCTTTCTTCTCGTCAAGTTTTTGTCTCTTTTTTACTCCTTCATATTCTTCTATTTTACTTCGGTGTCAGTTTTATGTTTGCTTCGTTTATTTATTGCTCCTATGATTTCATCATCCAACCATGATGTTGTTTGTTTGCTTTTGAGTTATCCTATCTTCTCTTCTACTGATCAAGGCAGGAGGAACGCATACATGCTATGCCAAAATTTGGAATTTGTCTAATTCTATAACTTTCTATAACTTTTCTAACTGCATATTATATAGAGCAAGTTTCAGCTGTTTTCTTAAGATGTTATAGACAATTAATACCTGAAAACTATGTGAAATATGTCCATTTAAACTTTTACCTTTTTAACATCGTTGTCTTTGTTCAGAGTGTCCATCCTCCCAACTTGTCAGAGCTGACTTAAATTGAATGAATTAAATAATGTTTTTGTTATTGAAAATTTATTTTAGAAGTATAAATAAATTAAGCTAGCTTCCTACTTGACTCAATGGCAAAATATTTAACATACACGCAAATATTTTTCAATAGCTCCACAATATAAATTTTATAATGGAAAATTAACAACTATACGGATAGTCCCTTTATTAAAATATAAACGTTAAATTTCATTGATAGAACATATTATGTTATTCGTCTTAAAATTTACTATTTTCAGAAATTAAACCGACTGTAATATTACAAATACAAAAATAACTTTAACACGAATTCATGTTTAAGGTATTCATTTGATCAATTCTATTAACATTCCTTATTAATGAACGAATATACATAATTGCATTTTTTCTGTAAATATCATATAGTTTTTGTAAATGTTAAAAATAACTGTTCTAACGGTTATTAGATTTGCGTCAACTTGGTTATAGTAAATGTATATTTTGTAGCAATTCGTTGAACATTACATTGAGAATAATGTAGCAACTGTCTGATTCACAGCACAGTTTATAAATCATTTACATGACAAGTTATATTACTATTAAATAATGCCATTACATTAACTACATTTGATAGTACGAGAAGAACTAAAAAAATTGTTTACCTATCCGTTATAATTTTCAGTATCTTGAGTGAAATAATGACAAGGCTTCTAGAGTTGCATGCTAAGTTTCAAATTTGGCAGTTCTTTTTCCTTTTGTAAAGTTTTTTTATGTGTACTGTTAGGGTCGACCTTACGGGGGGCGAATAGAAACTACTGAATTTTTTAATTTCGATACAGTTGCAGCGCTTCTGCATTTCATTTATGCAGTTCTTGGATAAACAAACAGCGGATGCGATCAGAACTCACTGGCGGCGACAGGTAGGTGACATATACTGACTTACTGATTTGTCAATAAATGTTGGACAGTTGTACTCACCGGTGTCCTCCAACCCCCTGCCCCTGGATTGGAACTCGAACAGGATACGGATGCTCATCTGCCGGTTAGTTGCTGTGGCCGTAGTCATTCGTAATCGAAGAGTAATTACGACCATTGTGCATATCTTCTGGTGCACCAATCCTCCAAAGGAATCTCTCTGTTATTCACAGGAGTCACTTTTATCATTCTTCCCAGCTGTTATAGAGCCGAGGTAACTTACGTATATTTTTATCTGTGGAACGCACATTTAAGTAATACTCACAGCAGGCAACAACCGTTGCCTAACAGTATAAATTAAATGAAAACATCGTGGGGCTACACAGGATGCTTCTAAATGTGGAATACTGGCAGAGGCGATAAGTGCCGAAGTGCAGGAAGTGGAACCCTTGGTTCTTGACGATAGCCATGTAAAAGTTTCCACTATTGTAACAGCATTAAAAATATCCGAAACCAGCGTTTTAATTAACTGGAATTGAGTAAAATTTCACCAAGATGAGTTCCTAGATTCCTGTTTTCTGAACAGGACATATGTGGACAACAAATTTTCCAGAACAATTTGAAATCTTTGGAAGCTGATTCCTACTTTTAACGCGTATATTAACTGATTGGAGTCTATGCTATAGATTTATAAGGGTTCTCCAGCCCAAAAGAAAGCCCGCAAGCAATATTCTGCTGGAAAGCTCATAGCAACTATATTTTGTGATATGCAAGGTATTCTTTCCATTCATACGTCTCAAAGCTTTACAACCACTGCTGCGGTTTACAATAACACCCTTAACCAGCGACAAACCCTAAAACGTGTGTGACACGACGCTAAATTTAACTGAAATTTCATGTAAATTTGCATAATAAATTTCCTGCTAAATTTTCATGAAAGTTTTACAAATTCTTGTCTGCAACCTGTGTCGATTTTAATGTTGAATTTAGCACATGGGCTTGCGTATTGATACACATTTTAGAGATATTTTTGTCATTATGGTTTAGGTTATATCACTGGTATTTTATCAACTAGCTGGTTATGTTTAATTTTTTTCTCATTTTGAGTATATCTTGTATTTGTTATTTTGTTTTGGTTATTATCTTTAATCCAAACACGTGTCTGAAATTATATAAAATTGGCAGGATCCTTAAGTGACTGACACAGAACAACAAACGAGACACATTCCTAGCATTACTTTTCACAACATTAGCTGAATTTTTGAATTTGGCGCCATCCGTTAACTCCGTTTTTACGCACTTTTAGATCCAATTTTAGATCGCGTTCTAAATAATTTACATGACAATTTTGCAAAAACTTTACTTATGAATTTTGTGTATACAACAGTGTAAAGTATTTTCAAATAAATTTTATGCAAATTTATCGTCGTATCATACAGACTTAAGATATATTGCAGGAAACGGCTACATTTATCTCAAGGTAGCATGCTCCTTCTTCATGACAACGTAACAGTGAATGAAAGAGCCAAAATTTAACCAGTTCTGCAAGAATGCCTTATTAAGCTAGACCATCTAGCTTACGTTCGGATTCGGTCCCATATTACTCCTATCTGTTCGGAAATCTAAACAATAAACTTCGAGGGTACAATCCACGCTGGTCAGTACTGGGATGGGTGGACCAATATAGTGGCATATGCAACTGATCGTGCTTCGGAGAGTACGTAAAACTTCCGGTCCCGGTTGTCATACGAACATCGTTGACAATCGTAAACCTTGTAGTGGAACTTCCCTTACCTGTTCGACGAGTTAGGATAGCCTCGTGGCTGGCTTACATGCAAAGAGGCCTCGTAGAGCCTACTCCATTGTAGGTAACTAACAGGCCTTTGGCCTATACCCAGAAGTTGAAGGTATGGTTTTGAAGCAGACGATCATTTGAAATAGGCCGTCAAGAACTTTTTGACAATTCAAAATAATCTTCTTCTTACCTAATGAAATTAACTACCGTGAAAGCATTGAAAAGCCAAGTCATGACACCCTTGGAATTTTAAAGTCTTGTCTTAGATTAATCTATAATTATAAAGATGTAAACATTATAAATATTTTTAACTGTCTTACATTAATAATTGACGGTTTACATTTCAAATTTTATTAGGTTATTTATTTAACTATTTAATAAAAATTTTAAATTAACATTTGATTTTGCCAGTGTTTGCCTATACTTTTAGTTAGCTATATTCAGGGTTATATGGCTGTCTCAAGCTTTCTGTGGGCGAAGTAGTGAGATTCTACAGTTATTGGATATGTAAACGTTTATTTGAAATAAAATTGTTGCATACATATTTACAGAACAAATTAAATAAAGGATTTTACATAATATGTTAAAAATGTTGACCATTGATTTTTAACCATAAATTCACTCTTCTTTTAAGATTTTCAAACACATTCACCAGAGTATCGGGGTAAGTTCATCTAACTTTAGTGAAATAGTGTATTGTAAATCTTCTAGTTTCTATGGTCTATTCCTAAAAATATTGGGTTTTAGATAAGGGATTAGAAAGAAGTCTGGAACTGTAAGATGAGGTAGCCTTTTTGAAAAAAAATGTCTACTAATTTACCGATCATCATTAAATTCCTGTAAAAAATGTATGACACGATTAGCAGTATGTGCTGTGGCATTGTCCGGCTGCAAGTAACCATTTCTAATTTCATCATCATGAGGTTCATTGAAGAAGGGTGTAAGATATTCTGAAAATAATAATAGGCAGTTATTTTTTCTGCAAAAAACTTGTAAACTATTCGTCTTCCTGAAACAGCTACCTATAAATCGATTTTGTGTGGATATAACGGTGCTTCCTTAGACATATGCGGATTATCTGTTGCCCCCATTCTCATAATTTGGCTGTTAAGATACCCATTGAAGGCAAACGAGACTTCATCGCTGAACCAAGTAAGATCCAATATGTCATTATTATTTATGTAGTTTAAGATCCAGTTACAATAATTTTTTGTAGATTAGAAATCACGTGGAAAAGTTTGATGAACCATTTGCTTTCGTGTGGAAACATGCACAAATCTTTTCCTTAATTGTTCGACAAGTGTGTATGGCAAATGAATTTCTTGGCTTAGCTTTCTGATCGGCTTAGAAAGAGTTGCTTAACATTATCAATAACTTCTGCAGTTCTTTTCACAGGTCTTTCTGATCTTTTTTTCCTTTCAGCGCTTCCACTTTCTCTAAAATTATTCACAATAATCTTGGCAGTTTAACAAAAACTGTTGTAAATGAAGTTTGCTGCCTCATTCCGATAACGCTGTTGAAATCCTGTGAAACAGGGTTTAAATGAATATAGCCATTCATCATTTTCATTCTTTGTACCATTATGAAAATAAGAATCTAAAGTGAAAATTGTATGTTCCACTGTTAACATCTTTAAATTCACAGTATTGTAATATGTAATTGTAATGACTTTTGCTGTAATCAATTACTTAAATAAATAACCTAATAGTATTTGTAATCTAAGCTGTCAATTAATAATCTATGATTGTTAAAAATATTTACAATGTTTACATCTTTATAATTACAGACTAATCTAAGACAATACTTTAAAATCCCAGGGTGTCTTTGACTAGGAATTTTATTGCTCTCGTGTTTCGGATCCAGGTTGGGTAAATAATTCTTTTAGTTCTCCTCGTTTTTGTCTTTAAATTATTGCGTATTATTGCGGAGGCATACAGAAATTTTCGATTAGTCGTTTACATATTTATTTCTATAAATACTTAAATTAGTATTATAATAACATAGGTTATTTATTTTTATGTCATGACAAACATGAGTCACTCAAATATGTACTACGAGCTTCTCGCAATATTTAGAGAAATTGGATCTGTTACAAATAAATCATAGAGCAAAATAAACTTTTAAGTAACGCACAGAAGTACACATTTCATTTCAAAACACAGAACGATTTTGTTTTCAACAAGATGGTGTGCGGCTGTAGTTGATAGATTGCTTCATAGGTGAAGTAGATCTACTGATTTAAAACCATTCGATTTTCATTTTCTACTCCCATTTACAATCAGTTATTTGCGAAATAGCTCACCGGCAAAGACTAAACTACGAATGTAGTTCTACTTCAAAAATATTTTTCAGAATGTAGAAGCAACTCCGCCTGCTAACATAGCAGGCTATGAGAAGAGTGGGAGTAAAGGAGAAATTGATAAATATAGTAAAAACACAATATGCAAACAATAAATTTATCATCATCATCTGACATGGAGCTGACTCGAGGGTCGATCCTGGATACGCCAGGCCCACCCCATGCCAGTAATGTGGGTAGGAATTTACGGGATAGGGTGGGATCGGGTGGGGCATTGCACAACGTTAGCATGTCTGCAATGCATACCGCAAGACACCGCTGCCGCAACATCAAGTAGTTAGTAAGCCACGCAGTACGCATCAATGGGGTTTTTGAGTACGTAGCCGAGACCATTATGCGATTATGCCTTTGAACCTAATAACTTTGGTATCAAGTTTTACATTGTTCGTATTTCTTATCTATCTATTGTTTTAAGGTAACAGATTGCCTCTATCTTAGTTTCCTAATAACTAGTAAACTACTTAGTATTTATTCCTAAACTTATTTCAACTGTCTGTTATGCGATTATGCATTTGAGCCTAATAACTTTGGTATCAAAGTTTCACATTGTTCTTATTTCACATCTATCTATTGTTCTAAGGTTACAGATTGCACCTATCCTAGTTTCCTAATAACTAGCAAACTACTTAATATTTACTCCCAAACTTATTTCAACTGTCCGTTATGCGATTATGCCTTTGAACCTAATAGCTTTGGTATCAAGTTTTCCATTGTTCGTCTTTCTTATCTGTCTATTGTTTTCAGGTGGCAGATTGCCCCTATCAACAATATGCAAACAATAAATTTAGAATAAAAATAGGGAAATGAGTTATTAGAGATATAATAACAACAAAAGGCTTAAAACGGGGATGCAGTCTATCATGCCAACTATTTGATATATACATACAGCAAGCCATGGTACAAACAATGCTCGGGAATGGGTATACAAATGGAAAACAGTACGCTACACTCTCTACTCTTTGCAGACGATGAAGATATATTTGCACAAGATCAAGACGTCGTGGAGTACATGCTCCGAAAACTAAGAGAAGAGTTTGAAAAATGGGATTTGATAATACACTTCCAAAAAACCAAATGTAGACGAACAAGAAGTTAAACACTGTGACAATTTTAAATAACTAGTTACAAACATCAGCTTCATAGGCAGGTGCGAATGAAATATTTCTTCAAAAATTGCAATGGGCAAAATAGCCACGAAATCTGTATATGGAATATTATAAAATGAAAATATAAGTCAAGGAACGAAACTACACATCTTTCATAGTATTGTTGAAAGTATAGTCCTCTACGGCGCGACAATGTGGCTACAAACACAGACCAGTAGAAATAAAATACGCACAGTAGGGCTAGACTATATGGAAAGATGCCTAAAAGTATCTAGAAGAGACACAATTATAACAGACAAGATCTGGCAAAGAATGGGAGTAGAAAAATCCATTACCAAAACCAAAACAGAGACTAAAGAGAAGTAAAGAAAATGCCAACACAACTTTGGCCAAGAAAAGTTATCGAATGGACTCCCTTTGGCAGAAGAAAAAGAGAAAGACCAGCCTTAAGTTGGGAAAGATATATAAGTCAGTAATGGCCAAAAAGGGCTAAGAGGAGGACACTGGGGAAATGAAGATTTTTGGAAAGCAGACTATTTAATACCAAAAAATACACAAGCTCCCAACTTTACTCCTTTGGGTTTTTGTGCTTATGGTTACTATAAACTTTAGTGTATATACACGGCATCTCTAAATAAGCTGCCCAGATATATCAGAGAATTGAACCAGGCTATTGAACGATTTAAGCAAATCCAAAAATTTTTGAAAGAGTGCGGAGTTCCTTACTGAGGAGATACAGATCATGTGTCGACAAGGAAAGAAACAATTGTGAACATCTTTTAAACTTAAAGAATCAGTCAAAAACGTTTAGAATGTTATTTAACGACCAATAGTTTGTATCAAACCTAACCCTTTACAACGATTTCAACATTCCATATGTGGTAGACATAATCAAAACGAAAGCAGTAAAAACATCACAATATCTTAGAAAATCATTAAACTGTAACAGTTAACTCACTAGTCGAAAAACCTGAAGGCAGAAGACTAAGACGAAAGTGGCCAATAGATGTAACAGACTAAATTAGGGGTGACACCAGTAGGTGTCATCCCCATATGATTTTAATTAATTATATATAAAATTAACTCTTAGAATTATTGCTATTATTCCGATTTCTAATAAACTATATTAAAGAAAAACTGAAAGAGAAGATAATTAATATTATTCACTTTCCATAACCATAATCAGTTTTCAAAAATTATCTAAATTATGCATCCAAAATTATTATAACTAAAGAAATCAATGCTTTACATTTATACTTATAAGAGATGGAAAAATAAAAATTGATTTAATTTGTTTAAATAACGCGATAAACAATTAGCTCAGACACTTTACTGCAATTTATAGCAAACCTGGTATGGCTGGCTTTAAAAGTGAATTATTTTGAATAGTAATCAAAATAAAAATTCACTTTCAGTTTACGTAGTAACCCATTTTTAAACAGCGATCACTCCAATTAATTTATACATTGTTTTGCAAGCCTCATACCTAATAAAAATGGCAAGAAATTTTGAATTGTACATTTGTAGGTAAATATTTAAATAGACTTGTCAAGTTCACCGCCCACATATATAGAATCCGCTTGAATTTCACATTCAAAGAACAAAGTGAATTAATCATAGAAATTGTGGAAAGGTCAGAAAGCTTTAGCATGCACAGTGGGAGGAGGAGTTCATTAGCCCACCCGAAAATCAGTATTAAAACCGCTCCTGAATGATGTAACAAAAATTTAAATTGAAATGTTGATGCATTGAACAAGACAATATACGTACTAAAACTGAACAAATAATCTACACGTACATACATTGTAACCTCTCCCTGGAAAGGTTATGTAATGTTAGTTTTAAAATCTTTGTCTAGAAGGATAGGACAATAGGAAAGACAATCAGTACATCTTGTAAGATGTAAAGTATTTCAGGAAGACGAAAAATTGTGGTTTTTCTAGAGTATTTTAAAAATTTGTCATAAAATGTCATATGCAAAATGTTTAAATGGCATTTAAGTATTATTAATCGGGTTTAACTTTTGTCAAGAATGTATTACTTTCCATTCGACCTCTTGATACTTATTTTTATCAGATGTCCTTTGTTGGTAGTAGAAAACATCAGATTAAAAATTCCTAAATATTATGGTGAATTATGGTAATATTTAATCCTTATTAATAATTATAATACAATTCCACCATGCATACGGTACATTCTATCTTTTGGTACAAGAGCCTTCATCAGAGTTAATCAACAAGAAGGTTTTTATTTTTTAACCGGAGCAGCAATCGATAATTGTTTTAACTGGTTAAAATTTTTTTTTTTTATTAGCCCGCAGTATCCCATTGTTGGGCATGGGCCTCCCCCATAAGGGGGGTTGTTGATCTACTCTCCCATAGTGATCAATCCTCGTGGTTAAAATAAGTAGTGAAAAATTAATTGGGTTTTCTTTCAGATCTCCTCAAACCGAAAATACTATTCTCAGATAGTAGTAGATTACAGCGGACGGGCAGATAGTTGCCAGATGGGACAGACCCTCGTAACATAATTAATCAATTAAAGCGAGAATTTGAAGTTAATATGCAATTTTTTTGATATACAGGTTAAACTTTAATGTTGAGAATTTGAATTTACTTTTATATTTAAAACTGAAATATAATACTTTTTTGACATAACCTCTTTGCGACTTTGGGGGATCTGAAGACACTTTAATTTTGAAAGTTAACACCGAACCTAAAACACGATACTTTAACATTAAACTACAAGGACATTATTGTTAAACATTTAATTTATACATTTTCTACAGTAATTTTCTTTATTCTTGTTTGTTCTATCTTATGCATATATAGGGTGGGCCAGCTACGTTGTCCCCTTTGAAAGTGGTTGACACAACCCAACATACATAAAATAGCATGACAACCAAAATCACTTTTTCTTTAAGTTACTTTTATTAATCAAAACTGCCTACTTATGACAATCTAAGCCGTTGCTTATTTTTGTCGAATTACGGGAAAATGCGACTACAGTCAGCAATGTATATATCAGGCGCCATCCAACTAGAAACACCACCGTTTAAAAAATATTTAGACGCTTTGAATCTTCTTCAGAAGTATCAACGTACGAGTATCTAGGTATAACTATTAACAATGAAGGGAAGATAGACCAAGAAGTATTAAATAGAATTTAAAAGCAACAGGAATATACTACCAATTAAACAAGACAGTGTTTGGAAAGAAAGAAATAAGGAAAGATTCGAAAAGTACTCCCCACCCTACTATATGGGAGTGAAACACGAGAGGAAAATCACCGCAGTAGAGATGAAGTATATGAGGAAAATTGCAGGGATTACTAAAATGGATAGATGGACCAACGAAAAGGTAATGGAAGAAGTCGAACAAGAACCAATAATAAACAAAATAGAAAAAAGACAATTACATTGGTATGGACATATTACTAGAATGGACCACGAGAGGATGACAAAACGGGTAATAGAAGCAAGAAAAGTCGGTAAAAGAAAAGTGGGTAGACCTAGAAAGAAGTGGGAAGATAGAATAAAAGAAATTGGGCAGAAAAGAGGGAAAACAATAGGGGAGTTGAAGAATATGGCCGGTGACAGAAGACGATGGAAGAATTGGATCGAGGCCAGAAGCCCGACGCTGTAATGGCACAAGGACATCCGAAGAAAAAAAGAATCTTCTTCAAGAAACGAGGGTATACTTGTTAATTTCCGATAAAAAGCATTTAACGATTACAGACGTGGTAAATAAACCAGCAGTGTTACAGGCAATGAATGAGAATAATCATGTGAGTCAAAGAGATTTAAGCACAAATGTGGATATTAGTAGAATTTCATTGAGAAAAATTGTGAAAGTAATAGTAGTTCATTTCTATTGCATTACGTTGATGCACGAATTGCATGAAAATCACCCTCACAGAAGATCACACTTTTCTAATTTATTCCAGAATCAATTTCCTTGTTGCGATGCACCAAAATTTTCTACCAATGGTGAAGTAAATAGGCATAACTCGCACTATTACCCACATTACAATCAGTACTGGAATCGGGTTTTTTCTAAATTAACTGTTGAGTGTAGTATAGTAGGTAACCACAGTACTAGAATACATTTTTTTCACTAAAATTTAATTGCACTGGATTTCCTACAAATCACTTTACGCGGGTTGTTGGGTGATGGACAACTTTATGGGCAACTGGAAGTGTGGTACCAACATAAAGATTGTCTTTCTCACTACAGTTGTATTGTTCGAAATTACTTAAATAATGTATTTGAAGAAAATTATATTGGAAGAAGAGCTGTTCATTCACAGTCACCAAGAAATTCCGATATTACTTAAAAAAATAGTATACCATAGTAAATAAGCATGTTGAAAAAATACTACTAGAAAATGTGTGGAAATGAGGCAATTTTCAAATGTCTTCAACCTTCGATCGTTTTCGGATATGTGAAATTTTGACCTTATCGCATAGGCTTTTACCCAACACTGTTCTCTCCATCGATCTCTGAATTACTTGAAGCCTTGCCATACCCTGTTTCGTAAGTCATTGCCTCGATTCCGTATATTAATACTGGTAGGTGCACGTGCTAAAAACTTGACTTTTTAGACCGTTGGGAATATTCTTTTCAGAATGCACGATAGCTTGCCAAATGCGGCCGATCCCAATTTAATTCGTCTTGTCAGTTCAGCTTTCTGATTGTCTCTTCCGATTTTTATGGTGTATACCAAGTATGTATTGGCGTTCTCAATTGGTTGGTTTTCTTCAGCAAAGTTCATTCAGCTCAGTCTTCCTCCGTTGTTGATGTTAAATTTTGACCTTATCGCATAGGCTTTTACCCAACACTGTTCTCTCCATCGATCTCTGAATTACTTGAAGCCTTGCCATACCCTGTTTCGTCAAAGTCATTGCCTTGATTCCGTATATTAATACTGGTAGGTGCACGTGCTAAAAACTTGACTTTTTAGACCATTGGGAATATTCTTTTCAGAATGCACGATAGCTTGCCAAATGCGGTCGATCCCAATTTAATTCGTCTTGTCAGTTCAGCTTTCTGATTGTCTCTTCCGATTTTTATGGTGTATACCAAGTATGTATTGGCGTTCTCAATTGGTTGGTTTTCTTCAACAAAGTTCATTCAGCTCAGTCTTCCTCCGTTGTTGATGTAGTTACTCAAGAAAATATTGATTTGGTCCATGATATGGTACTGAACATTCGGAGAATTACGGTCAAATATACAGCTGACACATGCGGCTTTTCCGTTGAAGCGTTGAAAACATTTTGAACGAGATACTGCGTCTAAAAAATGTCTGCGTACAATTGATTCCAAAAATGTTGTCACACGATCAAAAGCGGTCCAGGTTTTCACTGCTGCGAGCAATTTAAGATTAATGGACACAGATTTGGATGGATTTTTGGAAAGATTTATAACTTTAGATTAAACCTGGATTAATCACTTTGTTCCAGAGTCGAAACGATATAGTATACAATGGCGGCATCGTGGTTCCCCGCCCCCATGAAAGTTCAGTGTGACTTCATCGACCGGATATATAATGGCAACAGTACTTTGGGATTCTGAGGAAGTTCTTCTTGTTGATTATTTACTACATGGACACACAATAACGGAAGATTAGTACGCAAAAATGCGAGAAAGTTGATACGCGGTGTTCTGTCCCACCAAGACAACGCTCCCGTTCACAAGAGCTGTGTTTTTATGGCTGCTTTCCACAGTACTGGATTTGACATTTTAGAGCAACCCCCATATTCGTCAGATCTGGCCCCCAGTGATTTTCACGTGCTCCCCGAATTAAAAGAACATCTACATGAAACTCAGTTTTCGGGCGATGAAGAGGTAACAGCTGCTGTGAAAGAGTGATTCGCAGCGCAGGGCAAAGATTTTTCCTAAAGGCATTTAAGCTCTGCATCATTGTTATACTAAAATGTGTTAACCTTTTAGGGGATTATGCTGAGCAAGAAAGTTGTTTCGAATATCTAAGTTATTTGCGACTATATCAGGGACAATAAATGATGAACCACCATCGTATATTGGGTTGCGTAAACCACTTTTAGGGGATAAAACTTAGCTAGCCCACAGTGTACAGAACAAATGTGAAAATAATTATTCGTAGCCCCTCCCGCTCCCTATGACTAATCGCGACTCTAGAACCATAGGGTTCCAAGTCCATTTTGGCAACTTTTACAGGAGAGCAAATTCTAGTTACAAATTGTTATAAAATGAAAACCATTGATGTTTGAGTTTAGATTAAATATGAACTCACTAAGTCAAACATTTTGATGAACTTCTATGTAGTTGGAAAAACCTTTTTCATATAATTTATTTAAAAAATTACAAAATTAAACAAAAATGCTTTTGTACTTAGAACTGGCTGACTCTGTAAGGGAGTGATTTTTCGATTTTTTCTTTTTAAATAAAAGGGTCATTCATTTGGTTACAGTTTTTATTATGAATATAAAAAAGAAGGGATAATTCTACTTAAAAAATAACTTTGGAACTTTCCAATAGAACAAAACAAGAAAATAAGTACAAATATCTCATTCTTTCCTCAAACATGTCCTGTAATCCTCTATTAAAGACTTCATAAAGGTTTTATCTTCATGTGGTAACCATTTGTAAGAAAATTCAATATGTAGAATCTTGTCATTTGGAACAACAACTTGGGTTGAAGCTGTTTTTGGATTGACATTATTACTTGCGAATTCACAACATTCATGATCCAGTTTGTAGAGAACCATAAATGGGCAATTTTTTTCAAAACGTAACTGCCTTACCTTTGTGAATGGCACTTTTGGTAAAATAAGGTTTTGGACACATTATGAAAATCTAAAAAAAATTCTTTTCTCATCTGGTTCACTTTAAATGGACTTCTTCGATCTACTTTTAGAAGTAAGCGAACCAGTGACAACGGAGATCATACTTCCGATTGCTGTAAAGATTTTTCTATTCGGGAATGCATGTTATCAACTTCTTGAATGCAAGAGTGCAAAAGGAATTTATTGCAGGGGCAGAACGTTTAGGAGTAGTTGGTTGGTGACATTTTGATGATTATGATACTTGTAAAGTTGTGGCTGCTAGTTCAAAGGATGTGTAGGAGCCCGTTTAACCATTTAATTTGATTGTTTCTGTTTTGTTTTGTTTTCGAGCGCAGGTTAAGTGTAAGAGCAGCTGGGGGCTTGCCACCATGCAGAGCTTCGCCTGGCGTATAATGAATTATATATATTTCTTTCTTTATTTCTATTAATAAAGACATTAATAATAATAATAATAATAAGAGTGACCGGGAATATAATATTTCATAGTGACAGAGTCAACACTAGGATTTTTATTTAAAAATTTCGTAACCATTACTGACACTATTGAATTGCGGTTCTGTGGCACACAGCTGTCGCTCCATATAATGATATTTTTTATATTTGGGTGTAACATAAGAATTTTCTGAAGAATTTGAAATAAAGCACTTGCAATATCGTTACCTGATCTATCACAAACAGTTTCTTGCCAAATACAGCATATTTTATGTTTTCCTATAGATTCGTGAGCAGTCAGATTGTACACGTTCAGTTTTTTTTTTATAGAATAGTTTCCCAATTTCGCAATTTGGCAGATTTATAACGTTTTGTAGGTCAAAACAAACGACCACAGTTGCCGGGTCCTTCATTTTTTTGTCGTTATCACGTTCTCGTTGCATACTATTTTTTTGTTCGTGATGTCTATTGTAATTTGTTTATCAAGAAGTTCACGTCCTTCTTTCATGGCCAATCGGTATTCTTCGCACACATCATATAGGTCTTTTTTCGGTTGTAGAAAACCAATATTATATTGAAAATTAAAAATGTACCTATACAGGTGTACTTTATTGGTGTACAACCTTCTTCTTCTTCTTCTTCTATTCAGCCTTTTTCCGTCCACTCCTGAACGTAAGCCTCTTCCATTTTCTTCCATGTACCTCTGTTTTGCGCCTTTTGCATCCAGTTTCTCCCCGCTATTTTCCTGATATCGTCTATCCATCTTGTGGGTGGTCTTCCTACGCTTCTCTTTGTTTGTCGCGGTCTCCATCTAACTATTCTTGATGTCCAGCGTTTTGTATCTTCTCTAGCCACGTGTCCAGCCCATTGCCATTTGAGATGGGCTACTCGTTGCATAATATCGGGTATTTTTGTTCTTTTTCTAATTTCCTCATTTCTGATCCTGTTCCTCAGGCTAATGCCTAGCATTGCACGTTCCATCGCTCTTTGTGTTACTCTAAGTGTTTCTGCGCTTTTCTGGGTGATAGCCATGGTCTCCAGCCCATATGTTTTGACAGGTAGTATACAGGTTTCGTAAACCTTCCTTTTTAGATTTATGGGTATATTTGTGTTTTTAAGTATATGTTTTAGTTTCCCAAAAGCTGCCCACGCTGCTCCAATTCTTCTTCTTATTTCCCGGGTTTGGTTTTCTTTCCCCAGCTTTACCGCGTGCCCTAGGTAAATATACTCTTCTACCGTTTCTAACCTTTCGTTGTCTATCATAATCGGATCATTGTTGCTACTCATTATCTTGGTTTTACTTAAGTTCATTGCTAATCCCACTTGTTTTGAAGCATTGTTTAATTGTTGTATCATACTTCGCAGTTCAGTTATGTCGCTGTTGATTAAGACAATATCATCTGCGAAGCGCAAATTACTGAGGAATTTTCCATCGATGTTTATACCCACATTTTCCCAGTTGAGTTGTTTAAAGACATCTTCTAGGGCAAGCGTGAATAGCTTGGGTGATATTGTGTCCCCCTGGCGAACTCCTCTTCTTATCTGTATTTTGTCTGTTTCCAGATCTTCGTCTATTTTTACGTGAAACGTGGCATGCTCATAAATGTTTTTTTAGAATGAGCGAGTATCTGGAATCGATTCTTGCGTTGTTCATCGCCGCCAGGACAGCCCAGATTTCGATTGAGTCGAAGGCTTTCTGATAATCTACGAATGCCAGATGTATGGGGATGTTACATTCTGTAGCCTTCTCGATCAAGGTTCTGATCGTTTGGATGTGGTCTGTGGTACTGAAATTTCTCCGAAATCCTGCCTGCTCTACTGGTTGGTAAAAGTCGAGTTTTCCAGTAATACGGTTGGTTATGATTTTAGTTAAACGTTTATACAAGTGGGATAACAGGCTTATAGGACGATAGTTTTCAATATTTGTGATGTCGCCTTTTTTGAATAAAAGAATAACCTCTGCATTTCGCCATGTTGTTGGTATTTGTCCCTCCGTTAGGCATTTGTTTATGAGTATTTTGACTGCTTCTTCTATGACCTCGCCTCCTGTTTTCAGCATTTCGCAGGTTATTCGATCTTCCCCAGGGGCTTTTTTGTTCTTCATTTGTTTGAGCGTTGCTTCAATTTCGAATTTTGTTATTTCCGGAAGGTCTTCTGATCCTACATTTACGATCGTGTTTGCTGTAGTTTCAAGTTCCGTGTCTTGTTTCGATACGACTGATGAGTATAAGTTTGTATAAAAGTGCTGTATTGCGTTTGCAATGTCCTTCCTGTCCGATACTACAATACCTTGATGGTTTTTTATTTTAATAATTTTGGACTTGCCCCTCTGGATCTTAAGACGCGCATATTTCTGTTGTCCTCTATTGCGTCTTCAATTTGTCTGGTCTTGTATGCTCTTATATCTCGTCTGATTTCCCTTTTCACCTCTCTGTTGAGTTCTTTGTATATAGTTGACCCTTTTCCGGTTTTTCTTCTCTGTTCCATCAACTTGAGAGTCTCTGGGCGTAACGTACTATTTTTCTTTGTTTTTATATGGGCACATATTTTCTTGGTCGAAGTTTGGACGGCATATTTTATTCTTTCGCTTAGTGTATTTATACTCATGGTGTTCAATTCTCGTATGGGTTCTAATTTCCTTTTAAGCTCCGACTGATATTCGCCTTGTCTGCGAGTTAACTCTTTTATAGTTGGAAAGTTCTCTGTGTGTAGCAACTTTTTTCTCTCTAGCTTTGTTTTTATCACAAGAGTTGCCCTAACTAACCTATGGTCACTGCCGGTTCCAAAACGGTTTAGCACCGAAACGTCTCTGCAAAATGTTTTGTCATTTGATAGAATAAAGTCTATCTCATTTTTGGTCTTACTGTCTGGACTTTTCCATGTCCACTTTCTTTGTTGAGGTTTCTTAAAGAATGTATTTAAACAATATAGCTTTTCGCTGCTCATATAATTCGCCAGCATGTCGTCTCTATGGTTTCTAACCCCTGAGCCGAAGTTCCCGATGAAAACATCGTCATCATCTAGTTTTTTCCCAATCTTCGCGTTGAAATCTCCCATGACGATACTGTAATATGTTTTTTCTCTCTGTCTAGCTTGTGATATATCTTCATACAGTTGTTCCATTTCTTCATCTTCTGAATTACTTGTTGGTGCATATATATGAATTACTTGTAGGTTGTAACGTTTATTCAGCTTGATGATTAGGTAAATGACTCTTTCAGATATTGCACAGAATTTGGTAATTAGATGTTTAATTTTTCTATTTATCACAAACGCTACTCCTCCGTTCCTATATTCTGTGTCTGAGTTCTTTTGGTAAAGGATGTGACCCGACTTTAGGATTGTGTTTTTTTCCCCCGGTAGTCTCGTTTCGCATAGTCCCACAATATCCCATTTTATGGTTTTTAGTTCTTGTTCCAATTCTTCCAGGTGTTCGTCTGTCCTCATTGTTCTGATATTATATGTTGCCACAATGAGTTGTTGTTGTTTTGCAGGTTTAATTTGTTGTATTTTCTGTTTAGTCAAACTTTTGCCTCCCCCAGAATCCATGAGGCTGACTGACCTTCCGTCAGTGTGGGATTCCGAGTATGATACCCTACCCACCTGGGGTAATTTTGTTTTTGAATTTGACATTTGTAACATGGTTTGAATAGAAGGAAAATGGCAATTAAAACGCCACGCTTGCCGAACGTGTTGGCGAGTTTTTTCTTCAGCCGCCCATTTTGGGATCAGACGCTGTTTGTAGCCGCTCACTCTGAGGCAGACGCTACTTAAAATATATATATATATATAGGAGTCATTAATTTCATCATTTGAAAGTTGCCCCCTGTGCTGGTTTTGGTTTTGGTCCGCCCCGGGTATTTTATTTGCCCGGTACCCGCCATATCTGCGAGCGTTCCCCTATCCGCCACCTGGGGAGGCGCCCAGTTGGGGATCTAGCAACCCCGCTAGGAAATTTAGAATCGCTCGATGATATTCGGGGAACAATCGGCCTATAAAACACTAAACAATATTAAAAATTAGCAAACGTTGAAGGGTGCTCGATTAAGTTGATTAATTGTAAATCGATTCAAATTGCAGTAATATGCAACATTCTGTAGATTTATTGACGATAATTATGGAGGAGGCTTATGTCCAGCAGTGGACCCTGAGAAGAAGAAGAGGAAGAAGAAGAAGAAGAAGAAATTATTTTAAGCTTCATATATTAGATTGTATTAAAAACTAAAATAACCCTCGTTGGCATAGAATTTTAAAATATTATTTCTCGCCACCTAAATAGTAATAATACGGCATTAACTTTATTTTTCTGTACTTTATTCAGCGCAAACGTATTTCTTTACACAACCCTTGCCGCTAGTTCCTCCCTTCAAATGTACTTCCCTTCTCAACAGTATGAAATCTATATAAATGTTATTTTCGGGTCCTCTTCTGTGAAATTAAACCACCTACCATTCTAAACATTAGAGTGGTCTATTAAAAAAACCGGAAAGTTCAAAAACAACAATATTGAAATGTATTAAAATTAAAAATGAAGAGAGCAATCATATAATTGCACAAAAATTGAAAGAAAAAGGATACGTCATAAAAAAGAGCGGAACAGTATTAACATCTACAGGGGCTTCATTAAAAAATATGACAATCAAATAAATACCT